>CAMZMU010000113.1:15353515-15536593 GCA_947311845.1 Poa pratensis
TAGGGTTTTGGGTGCGGAAGAGAGGGGTCGTGGGGTATATATGGGCGTCGAAGATGAGTCCAAATCCCGCAAGAATCGGTGGAGATCGCTGCGTGGTTTTCGTGTTCGTCTCGGACTCCCGTGGCGTGGGCGAGGGGAAGAAGGCGGTGACATCACGGCTGATGTCGGGTGCGGGACCCGCATGTCAGCGAGGAAGCACGCGGCTGGGCTGTGGGCTGTTAGGCGCTGCGCGTGCGCGGTATTTAGTTGTTGGTCTTGGCCCAATTAGCTTAGGCATCGTACATATTTTTTTCTTTCCAGAACACGTTTTTCTTTTCTGTTTTAAATCAAAATCAAATAACTTTTGAGTTTTAAATCCAAAACAATTCAAACCACCTTCAATAATTTTGTAAAAACAACCTCTTTGGTTTGCAGCCTTTAATATCATTTTCCAAAACATTTTTATTTCAAGCATTTTCAAAAAGAAAAGTGATTACAAAATTTTGATATGTGTTTAAATGCATTTTGGTCATATTAGTGTCATTTGAAAACTAGGGTTTTGTAAACTCTTTATATTTTAAACCAAAGCAGAATATGAGCAATAATATTATATCACTCAATAAAATAATTTTGCATATAACTCAATTTGTTTAAAAAGGGTTTGATAAATCAAAATGAATTTAAAACTCATTTTAAAACCCAAATAAATATTTTCTTTCAAAAGCAAAACTATAAAACTTGAAAATAGGGAATAGGTAAGTAATAGAATAATTCCAATACATACAAACAATTCACAACAAAACACACATTTTCAAATAGAAATCATTTTGATTTCCACTAGGTTTTAGATAAACAATATGACACTTGATGTCAAAAGTAAAATAGGTTTTAAAACAAATCAAAGGTGGCTTTAAATACCACAAGATAAACATTTGCAAATATTTATATTGCAACAGATTCAAACATTTCACAAGCAACACTATCAGAACAATACATTCATAAAAGTCAAAAGAAAACTTGGAGCATAAATGCTCTACTAGTATATTTTCTTAAATACTTTTTCAAGTGGAAATTATTATTCCCACTTTTGAAATAACCAAATGCAACAATGCTATATGATGATGAATGCATGCATGAATTTTCTTTTTAAAGCAAAATATAATAGTTTTCAAAAGTTTTAAATTTTTCTGATTTTTCAACTTTTTTGAAAAACTTGGGATGTTGCAGAAACCGACCCCAGGCAAACAGAGCATAAGTTACTAACGGCGTTAAGGAAACAATATGACAGAAGAGAAATACTTTTTCCTTACAACTTCCAGTGAGTTTTACTGTCTTTTTACACTATTTGTTTAGCTTATTTGAAGTTAAGTGTAATTGATGAGTTATGCGTGCGCATGTTCCACCATATTCTGCTAATCATTCAACCTGACATCGGAATAGTAGATGTCATGGACTCGAAACGTAGAGATCAAGAGACGTGGGCGGACATGAAAAAAAATGCTCCAGAAGTAACTTCAATCATTATCGCACTATATCAGCAACTTTCGTTTATTTCCTGATATCAAGGAATTAATAACTCCTTTATTTATTTTCTTTGCTGGGTAGGGTATGGAAACTATTCACCGAGATGATCCCAGGTAATTGGAGAGAGGAGCTGGTATTTCGAGAAATAAAAAATGTAAGTAGTACTACCTAGGTCCGCGCATCTGTTTGATTCTAGTTTGAACACCATTATCATGCTTGATTATTTTGACTGAACTCTATTCTCGTAAAGTGCCCGAGGCAGGGAGATGGGAACAATTTATATGGATACTACGTCTGCGAGTTCATTCGCCATATGACCTATGAGACGGACGGAGCCTTACAACAATTTTGAGTATGTAAACCATATTCACAATTTTATTTTATTACCATCAGTTGTGTTGAGTTTCATTAATATATATTGACCCCCTTCTTTAAATTAGATCGAACAGATGCGGAACAATCTCCTACCAACGCATCGCGTGCGAGCAATTCAAGAGGAATTGGCAGGGTTCTTTGTTGAAGAGGTCATAAATAAAGCTAGAGAATTATATCCCTTTAGTAGAAAAAAATAGGGATTGTAAGAGATATTACATTGTGTATAAACATGGATGTGCAACATATGTTGTATACGGAAACTTGTTTTTCGACCAAGCTCGAATTGGAAGCATATTCATCGCGATGTTGTGTAATGGTTCCTTCTTTGTTGAATGTAGTACCGTTGAATTGATTGCAAAATACAAAATAAAAGGAAAACATGGCATAAAAAATTAAATGGTATAATGCAAATTGAAAAGCAAAACAAAAAATGAACCAAAAAACCCAAAACCCTAGAGGCCTTTTACTCCCGGTTCGAGCTACGAACTGAGGCTAAAGCCCCCAGCCCCCGGCCGCACGCACGTGCCCACGTGGACACGCATTTGCCCCGGTTCGTAAGCCAACCGGGAGTAAAGCTTTGCCCCTTTACTCCCTATTGTTTAGTCCCGAATGAGCAACCGGGAGAAAAGGGGTTTACAAACCGGAGCTAAAGCCCTTGTTTCTACTAGTGACATGTTGTTGGTACAAAACTATATCTCTCGAAGCATGACCCATCACCATTACCGTGTGTATCAAAAAATTTGATATATAATATTTAGAACATGAAACATATAGATATGTATGATTCATTCCCCACCCTCGCAGCTTATATGCATTACAGCAAGTTTATATTAATCGTATTGCTTGCATACAAATGATGGTTCTGAGAATGGAGGACGCAACAATGGAATTGCTGAGGATATGGGGAGGGTACTGAAAGCACATGCTTATGCCTCCGATGATTTTGTGTGTTTGACGACAACACTTGAATAATCTAACCGTGTGTCAAGTGTGCAGAACTTATTGGAATACATCACGGTCCGCGACCCCTAAGTGCTAGAAGATCGAAGCTGTAGTGTCATGAGCTATAGTGTTAGGTTTTCCGGTTTTGTGTGGGTTGCTGGCAATGATTTGGAGAGGAGAGTCGAAGATCTTTCTGTTACATGCCCGTCTGAGGCGGAGTCTCTGGTCCTCTGGGTGATTCCAGGCGGAGACTCCGGTTGACTTTACCTGACTCTGTGTGTGTAAACACACAGGCATGGGGCGGATGTTCCCCGGACATTTTGGGCGGAACAAGTGTTCCGGGCGCGGCGGAGACTCCGGCCCTTTGGGTGATTCCAGGCGGAGACTCTGCCCCACCAAGATGACCACTCACCTGGGTGATTCCAGAAGTGAGGCAGAACACCACCGGAACTCGTGGGCGGAACTTTGCTCTGTAAGGGCGGAGTCTCCGGCCCCAGGGGGAGTCTCCGCCCTGTCCCACAGTTCAACCATGAGGCTTGGCCACAGGTGTCGAACGGAACTAAGCCGGAAGTTCTGGGCGAAACTTTGTTCCATATGCCCAGGGCGGAGACTCCGGTCCATAAGGGCGGAGACTCCGCCCCCCGGAATAATTCTTGGGGAGCTAAGGGCGGAAATTTTGGTTCAGATTGACACGTAACGGTCGGATTTTCGGCTGCACATATATAAGCACCCCTTCACTCTCGTGGGAAAAAGCTAAGCTTCCACTTGTGCTTGTTCTTCCTCTCCCCTCCATTGTTGTGAGCTTCAATTTGGTAGATCTCCCTCCCTGCTCTTCAGATCTGAAATTCCTCCGGGGATTCCTTAGAGGAGGTGTTGATCTACCTATCTACCAAAGCAATTTGGTCTTGGTGTAGTTTCCATTGGGAAACCTTGTAGTCCTAGGTCTCCTTGGTGGGGATCCTTGTGAGGAAGATTTCCTGTTGTGGGAACTTCCCTGGTGGAGCATCTTGGTGGTGTGAGTCGCGATCTCGCCCCTTGATGAAGTTGGGCCTCCTTGTTGTGGAGTGACCCCAACCTTGTGTGAAGGTTGTGCTACCTCGACCAGCACCTTGATTGGAGAAACTGAGGACGCCTTGGTGGTGTTCTTGGTTGGAGAATAGGGTGAAGCCTTCGTGGCGGCCTTTGTGGCTTCGGTGGCCTTTGTGGCGCCGCACCTCTCCAACGCAGACGTACCTTCTTGCAAAGGAAGGGAACTGTGGGAAACAAATCCTGCGTCCCGCGTCTCTTCTCTCTGGGTGACATCTCTCCTAACCTTTACCTCGTTCTACTTGCTACTTGCAGCCTGCGTGTATCTCTAGGGCGGAGTCTCCGACCTTATGGGCGGAGTCTCCGGCCAACCTTATTTCCGCTGTGCATCATTTCCTAGGCTCTCACACTTGTTGTTTATTCATATCCTCTTTATCTGTGTTGAGCCCTGAAATGAACAAGAGATTATCTGCTGTAGTTCTTATTGTATTTTTGTAGTAGTAGCTTAGTAGCAAAAGGAGTTTGTTTTTGTTTGTGGCATACCTATTCACCCCCCCTCTAGGTATCCGGACCGATCTGGCTACACTTTTCATTTGGTATCAGAGCCAGGTTGCTCTTTTACTTAGGCTTAACCGTCTAGAGTGTTTGGATACCGAAAGCGGGAGTGGTGACTTGCCGTGATGTTTCTTTGAAATAGCCTACCAAGACATTGGAAGTCACCGGCTTTACAATTAGCGACTTTAAGTAATTGAAGTCACTTCTTGTGAACCGGAAGGAGGTTATTTCCTTTAAACATCTTGACAAGTCTGTATGCCCTCAATTTACTTTTGCTACTATCTTGTTCATATCCCAGGATCGCTTCATTGTCGACTTGATAGACTTTCCTACTTTGTTTCAGCTCGTCAATGAAGTGCCAACTCGATGATCGTTCATCTCCTACTCCTGGAGAGTGCTCCACCGACGACGAAGAGGAAGTTCGCTCATGTGTGTCACTTGCGACAAAGGTGGCTGCTTTGCAAGCATCCACGACTCTCTTTCCCTTCGACGTCGTCCCCAACATGTATCTCGACGAGTTGTGCTTCATGCCCGATGCCATCACGAGTTGGAGGTAAGACTTGCACTGTCTGAGGCAAGCAACAATGAGGTGGAACTTGTGATGCTATCCATGTTTGTGGAGGTAGTCAAGCACTTGGTGTTGGAACAGGGCATGGTAATCCAACAGAAGGTGACTAGTGTATCTGGTGGAGGAAGCGGTGGTACTTCCAACCAAGGCAGAGTTTCCGCCCATATGGACGGAGTCTCCGCCTGCCGTCGGAGTCTCCGCATCCAAATCCAGTATGCTGTGTTATCCTATCAAATGCCATGCAGGGGCATATTCGAACTATGCTATGCATTATTTCTATAATTTATATGCTATATCTTTTGGCCCTCTTGCTGGTTTTGTTTCTTGGTTACCTTGGGTCATTATGACCACATGTACTAACTTGAGGGAACTCATTGTAATCCAATGGGTTTCCATATCCAAGAACTGACCTTTTGCAGGAGTGCTTCCGATGCACTGAACATAGAATAGAAAGTGGCATTCACATCTTATATCCGGAAGCAAATGAATGGTGGCAAATCCATTGTTACAATTCTTCAATGCCATCATTCCATATTTGGTCAAGAATCCATTTCAGGTATTGAGCCTTGGTAAGAGTTTGTGCTTACAGTCGTCATATCGACGGTGAACATAACTCTTGCTAAGACTCTTGGTTATCTTGTGCCCTATTTTATTGAGCTTTAACTTCCTGCACTCTATGCTTTATGTGTTGCACACCAGTGATCCTTTGTGGAGCAAGTCTCTCAAGGCAGCTCTTGTTGAATATGTAGAAAGTAGTTTGGATGTGGTGGACCTTTGGAAAACCGCTACAATTACTTTCTGCCTATTCACTAAGGTTGACAATGGGTGTGGTTGGTTTACCATCAACCCCAAGCAAACTTGAAGTCTTTGCAAAGTCTTCACTCTAGGGATCACACCTTCGGACTAAGAGTTTGCTCTTGTAAGGTTGAGTGTGCAGGGCTAGCATTGATATGAAGATGCATAGAGTCCTTGAGGTAAAGGCTACAGTTGGACTGCACAATGGTCACCATGGTCCAAGGACCGTGCCTTTGACGAATTCTAATAGTTGTGAAGTGTGGATTCGGATCTCATGCATGTGCGCAAGATGACGTTAACGGAGTCGCTGATTCTGTTCTGTGCTCTATTGAAAGCTCATGATATGCCACTACCGAGCCTTCCCTCACAATGGGCTTCTGGTTGTCCCTCATAAGGTGTATGATGTGGGTACACATCTTCTGCCCAGAAGCTCATCCATGGTGGAGTGTTCATTGTCACATTATTCACCACCATGTCATCGGCACCGTCGTTTCATTTCAGTATTGAGTCTTGGCAGGATTACTCGCTAAGACCCTTGGTGTTATCTAGATGTTTTATCAGTCTACTTTGCCACTTGGCCCTTTCTATCTTTGCCACTCTGTGTGACCCGTTTGTGGAACCACTACTCAAGACAGCCTAACAGCTGGTGCTTATTCTGCTAAGCTACAAGTGGTGACTATGACATAGTCTCTAGTCCCACATGTACTTGAGTAGGTCGTCGTTCACATCCCTAGGGTCATACCCCTGAACTAATAGTTCTTGTGAGATGTGTGTGCAGGAATGATACGAAGGAGAGTTGCACTCCTATGAGTGTAATACCGAGGCGTAGCGAAGATCATGACTATCCTTACTATGATCACCACGAGCTTTATTGCTCTACCTTTGATGAATCTTCTCGGTGCAGTGGCGTAGAAGGATTGAAGCCCATGATTGTATTCACTTTCATCTGGTATCATGCCACTCTTCAATTCTTCTCCCACATGTGTTCGTGATAGATGCCTTGAAGATATCCATTAGTATGCATACTCAAACTCTGTGCTTAAGCAATTGTGGAATATCTTTGTCGGTTGTGCCATGAACTTTCATGATGTTAGGTTCCACAACAAGACCATTGGTAGTGTTGTAGACTCTAACAAAGTGAGGTTCATGAAGAGTAACATCTCTTTGCGAGCCAAAGTGGTTTTGTGTGCAGGTGTTGAAATACCTCCGGACTCCGTAGGAAGAATGAGGTTGGAGCCATCTTCACCTCATTAAGGGACACCTTGCGGAAGAAGGGGAAGGACAATGCTCTACTCAAGTGGAGCCCTCACCAACACAAGAACATGATGCCAAGCAATTGACTATCAAGTGCCAACCAAGGACAAGCTTGTAGATCCACAAGACTGTGTATGGAGCAATGGCACATCGTCAGAGCTCTATGCACTTGGGCAGAACTCGCGGCCAGAGCGGATTTTCCGCCCATGGACACCGGAGTTTCCGCCCACCTGGAGTCAAGATCAGCATCTCCATCTTTGGTGATGATGCTGAACCTGATGATCAAGATATGACTCCATCTTTCTGTCAAGACGGGGACAAGAACTGTGACTATGTCAAAGTGGCTTCCAATTCCTATTCTATGAAGCCCGCACTCGTCTTGTTGATAGGAATCCACCCCAACTGTGTTGGCCAATACTATGCCAACCATTCCTAGGTGGAGGCGTGCTCGTCTATGCAGAGGTTGAGGAGATTATGTGAAGTAGAGGTCAGCCCAAGGCGTACGCAATGTTTGGTGGATGAGCCCCCTTGGATGTGATGTTTTTGTCTTCATACAACTGAAGCAAAACCCTCTCAAGTGTGGCCCGTTCTCTTTATCATCTCTCGGCGACTCTCTACAATGGTATACTCTTGTCCTCCTCAACTCCCGGTACTTAGATGTACCGTAAGGTATACTATTCCCTGACCTATCTATGTATTACCTGTTGTGCATCCTGACCGACTTGTAAACTTGAGGTTATGTATACATGGATGGTGCTTTGCAACCCTGAGAGAGCGCCACCTTGTGGTTCTCTTGAAGTGTGCTGCAGAAAGCATTCATCCATCTATACATCTGTTTCAAGTTCACAATTGGCCAGAATGTAGGCATAGACATAGGGGGAGTACTATACTAATACATGTATCTCCCCTCCCCCTATATGCACACATCACTTCAAGGCAGCGCCATATCCGTCATCTATGACATTAGGCGCGTCAAATTGGAGTAGTGGTGGGAGGCCCTAGATTCTTCTATGTGTCCTTTCACCCATAAACTCCAAATTATTTGCTATGTGTTGTTCTCTTATTTTGTGTTTCTCTTATGTTTACTGTTGTCTGTGCTACAGTGGTTTCACCTTGTACTCTACCTGCACTTGCTCGTGCAGTACTTGTTTTTGCCACTGTATTGTGTGTTTTTATTTGTGCTACATGGATGTTCGACCATGCTACATGGGCTTCTGCTTGTGCAGCATTGTCCCTTGTTCATGCAGCTTTCTCTTTGATTTCATCTTCTTTCTCTTTGATTTTGTCTACATTTCTTTTGCTTTCTTCTACTTTTCTTTCGCCTTCAGCAACTTCTTCTTTTGGTTGAGCTGCATCTGGTTTTGCTTTAGCTGCATTTGGAATAGCTCTTGCTGCATTAACCCCGGTTGATGCAACATCTGCTATTGCTTTCGTAGCTAAGGTTTCTGCTTGGGCAGCTCTTCCTTTTGTGTGTAGTCTGTTTCGTTTTCTTTCTTTTTGTCTTTGTTTTCGTGTTTCTTATTTTCTTTTGTTCGTGCCTTTTTGTTTCTTTTTCATTTATTTTCTGTTTTCTTGCCTGTCCCCTGTATGGGAAATCACTCATTATAAATTGTTGTTCAGTTGCATCTTTCAGTTATGGTGAGTGTAGAGTACCAGTTCACCCTAGGTAGTTCTGAACCCAAGCCATGCTCTTACCTTGAAACATTCTTGTCTACACAAATTCATCTTGTACCTCTTAGGCTAGGCTCAGTTGAGAGCCGGAAACTTTGGCCCAAGGGCCGGAATTTCCGGTGCGGCCGGAGTCTCCGCCTGTCTGGCCGGAGTCTCCGGACCAAGTTGCGGTTCCATACTATAAATAGGCTGGGGTGAGGATTCCTTTCAGTTTCCTCTTCCACCCCCGACCCATTACCCTAGCAACTCCCTCAGCCGCCGCCGACGCCGCCTTGGATCGCCATTGCCGATTCCGAGGATTCCTGCTGCTGTGCTTCGACTCGCACAGCGGTTCTCCCAACCGGGAACATCTCCACCAAGCCGTTTCTCCAATGTCGACTGGTAATGTCTTGAATCTCCGCTCTAGGGTTCATACTTGGTAGTGGTGATTTGAGGTAGATGATCCGGTTAGACTTGGCAGAAACACAACTCAAGTTGCACAGGAGTGCTCCCTAGATTAGACCTACGAAAGCTATCTAGGATAGATCAAATCTAAGTTCTATGATTCATATGCGTGAGGGCCGGAATCTCCAACCCTGCGAGCGGAGTCTCCGCCCTACGGCGTCGACGATGTTCATGTTTGGCCAAATCTTTAGTATGTATATGAATCTCTAACTTGAACTTTATCTAGTCTAGTGTGCTTTGCAGCTCTAATTGTGGATTCCCCCCCTTGGAATTTGTGTTTCTCATCTATATGCTATCTATCTACTCTATTTCACAGGTCAAGGTTCTAGTGGTTCGGGTGCCAGCAGGAAAGGGAAGAAGGTCAAGAAGGTTTCCCACAAGAGGACCAAGTATCATAGAGAGGCAGCAGGATCTGAGCACGAGGACATTGAGATCGATGAGGAGGAAACCTATTACCGCCTCACCTCCCTGAAATCTGTGTTGGGATTGAGCCCCAGTGACTATATTACAATGAGGAATCTCATCTCCTTTGATCCCCCGAGAACTTCAGCTAGTTCCGCCTTTTGGAAGAAGGAACAAGAACTTATCTTCAGAGAAGTCTATGAGACGCTGGAGAATCCGGTGTGCCCTCAAAAGGCACTGGAAGTGGCTAGGCTGTAGAACAGAGATCACACAAGAGAAGCTGCTATGATCTGTGAGCATTTGGGGCTGGACAGTCTGATTGAGCAACATTGCAACTACAACATCAAGCTGGTGCAGCAATTCTTTGCTACCTTGGTTATTGGAGCTGGACCTAACATTCCTCTCACTTGGATGACCAATAATCAGGTGTGCCAGTCTGACTTTGTTCAGTTTTCTCAGCTACTGGGTTACCCATTTGTCGCTGTTGATGAGCCAGTTGGTGCGAGGATGCACACTGAAAATGATGTTTACAACAAAGATGAGATGGCTCCTCTGTACATCAATGACACCTATCCCCGGCAAGTCAAGAGGTCTCAGCAGGCTGTACAATACTCTTCTCAGGATCTTTCGCAACAACATTGCCCCAGAAGTTGGGAATCTGGATGACATCCGCGGTGGTCTTGTCAATCTGTTGGTATATGCGCGCAGAATCAAGAGAGCTATGGATGAAGGTGAGGACCTGGATGAGCTTGAGACCCTTGATGTGATGGACTTCATTTTCCGTGAGATCAAGCACTGCATTCAAGGTCGACATGTGCCCGTCTATGCTCCCTATGTGATGATGCTCCTGATTGATGTGGCTCATGTTTCACCGACTGATGGCTGTGAGGAGCACATTGTCAGCTATATTCAGGATAAGCTACCCTCTGCTCAAATGGATGCTGGTCCCACTCCATATCCATCATCTCATCGTACCAGGAGTGCATCTGCTGCTGAAGCTGGAACTTCAAGGTCTGGCTCCGCTAGGGGCTACTTTCCAGAAGCTAATGCAAGAAAGCCGAATCCGTGGCAGCGACTCCTCATGTGTATTGGGATGGATCAGAGGAAGTCCATGCATGCTCAGCACAAAGAGACATTCGAGATGAAGACCATGCTAAATGAGCTTCTTCCTGAAGATAGCAGAGTCAACATGCCAGCTGCTCCTCTTTCGTTCTACCAGTTCAACAGGCAGACCTATGCTGATTGGGGCAGCACTGAAGCTTTTCTTCGCACCGACTTCGTTACCTTCCAGGGTGATGCTGCTGAAGAAGATGCTTCCGAGTCCGAAGACCCCTCTTGGGATGAGTAGCTCTCTTTGTCCTTTTTTGGTTTAATGCCAAAGGGGGAGAAAGATTGAGGAAAAAGGTCCGAATTTGCAAGGGTTGAGGGGGAGTTTGAATTTGCTTTCTGCGTCTCGTGAACCTTTTTGCTTTGCTTTGCTGGATTCTTAGTTCTTCGTGGTTGTGGCCGAACCTTTTAGAATAATTCCTGTCGTGGTGAACATATTGCATGTGGATTAGCTATCTGTGTGTTATTTTCTGTTATATATTGTATGTTTGCATTGTCTATGGAGCTAACTTGCAGGGATGGATGGTATATGGTATCCCCTTGATATTGATTGACAAGGATTATCTATTTTGTCAATGGGGGGAGTATTGATATATGTCTTGAGCATTTCTGGCTATATGGTATGAAAATTCCACTCTCAGCTCAAGCATTTCTTTGTACATTTCCTGTTATATACCTGCTCTATCCATTGTTTCTCGAGTTATCTCCATGTATGCCGTTATTGTGTATTTGTATTTAGTTGTTGTTTTGTTTAGTTGTTAGACTGTTTCTTTAGTTTTTGTGTAATCTCTTAGTTCAAGGGGGAGAGTTTTTGCTGTTCCCTTTGGGAGGAGTTCTTTTCTCCCTCTTGGAAAAGGAAGTTTGCACACTATGTTTTTGCATGTGCCATGTTTAAATTGTCATATTCATGCTTGTTGTTGCACATGTTTAGTGGTTTGTGAAATCTAGGGGGAGCTTCGGTACTAGTTGGCCGCTAGGTGGAGTCCGTCTATTTTTCGCATACCTTGTGTTGTTTTCATTATAATTGATCTTATTATAATATCCAGTTTTGGAGAACTGCAAATTCTTGTGTTGTCATCAAACTTACAAAAAGGGGGAGATTGAAAGCACATGCTTATGCCTCTGATGATTTTGTGTGTTTGACGACAACACTTGAATAATCTAACCGTGTGTCAGGTGTGCAGAACTTATTGGAATACATCACGGTCCGCGACCCCTAAGTGCTAGAAGATCGAAGCTGTAGTGTCATGAGCTATAGTGTTAGGTTTTCCAGTTTTGTGTGGGTTGCTCGCAATGGTTTGGAGAGGAGAGTCGAAGATCTTTCTGTTACATGCCCATCTGAGGCGGAGTCTCCGGTCCTCTGGGTGATTCCAGGCGGAGACTCCGGTCGACATTACCTGACTCTGTGTGTGTAAACACACAGGCATGGGGCGGATGTTCCCCGGACATTTTGGGTGGAACAAGTGTTCCGGGCGCGGCGGAGACTCTGGCCCTTTGGGTGATTCCAGGCGGAGACTCCGCCCCCACCAAGATGACCACTCACCTGGGTGATTCCATAAGTGAGGCGGAACACCACCGGAACTCGTGGGCGGAACTTTGCTCTGTAAGGGCGGAGTCTCCGCCCTGTCCCACAGTTCAACCATGAGGCTTGGCCACAGGTGTCGAACGGAACTGAGCCGGAAGTTCTGGGCGGAACTTTGTTCCATATGCCCAGGGCGGAGACTCCGGTCCATAAGGGCGGAGACTCCGCCCCCCGGAATAATTCTTGGGGAGCTAAGGGCGGAAATTCTGGTTCAGATTGACACGTAACGGTCGGATTTTCGGCTGCACATATATAAGCACCCCTTCACTCTCGTGGGAAAAAGCTAAGCTTCCACATGTGCTTGTTCTTCTTCTCCCCTCCATTGTTGTGAGCTTCAATTTGGTAGATCTCCCTCCCTGCTCTTCAGATCTGAAATTCCTCCAGGGATTCCTTAGAGGAGGTGTTGATCTACCTATCTACCAAAGCAATTTGGTCTTGGTGTAGTTTCCATTGGGAAACCTTGTAGTCCTAGGTCTCCTTGGTGGGGATCCTTGTGAGGAAGATTTCCTGTTGTGGGAACTTCCCTGGTGGAGCATCTTGGTGGTGTGAGTCGCGATCTCGCCCCTTGATGAAGTTGGGAGCCTCCTTGTTGTGGAGTGACCCCAACCTTGTGTGAAGGTTGTGCTACCTCGACCAGCACCTTGAGTGGAGAAACTGAGGACGCCTTGGTGGTGTTCTTGGTTGGAGAATAGGGTGAAGCCTTCGTGGCGGCCTTTGTGGCTTCGGTGGCCTTTGTGGCGCCGCACCTCTCCAACGCAGACGTACCTTCTTGCAAAGGAAGGGAACTGCGGGAAACAAATCATGCGTCCCGCGTCTCTTCTCTCTGGGTGACATCTCTCCTAACCTTTACCTCGTTCTACTTGCTACTTGTAGCCTGCGTGTATCTCTAGGGCGGAGTCTCCGACCTTATGGGCGGAGTCTCCGGCCAACCTTATTTCCATTGTGCATCATTTCCTAGGCTCTCACACTTGTTGTTTATTCATATCATCTTTATCTGTGTTGAGCCCTGAAATGAACAAGAGATTATCTGCTGTAGTTCTTATTGTATTTTTGTAGTAGTAGCTTAGTAGCAAAAGGAGTTTGTTTTTGTTTGTGGCATACCTATTCACCCCCCTCTAGGTATCCGGACCGATCTGGCTACACTTTTCAGGTACTGACCAGATCTGTGAGGATATGTGCAATTGACGCGTGAAATACCAAGAAGATACATACGCACCCCTAATGGCGTGTTGAACCTTTTGATTTTTGCACATTAGGATGTTAGAACAGAGAACAGCACGTCAAATCTACAACCATGTGATCGATATGGCGTGTGAGGGATGGCGGTACTCACCAGAGATTCGGGCCGACGACAACAGGCTGAGTGGCCGGAACTCTCCGCTTGATGGAAGCGCAGTCTCCCGAATCTGTCACTGTCGTGGGAAGGGAGGAATGGAGCGCAAGAATAAGACGGACACAGGGAACTTTATGTAGTGGTCAAATGTGATATTTTTCCGCCCTGGCTGGACAGAACGTTCAAATGAATGGAACCCCGCGCGCTTTTAGACAATGGACAAATATGGTATGAAACATTCCGACGATTCCTGGCTATTGGTATTACGGCGCGCTAGATCGGGTCTCCCTTCCAGAATAGAGTTGTTTTATGGTACCCCCAAGCAAATAACCGCCCTCCATTTCCATCTATCCAAAGGCCTACATCAATTCATACTTGTGTCAAAATACTGACAAGTAGAATTTATACTGGTGGAAAGTTTCAGCACCGCTCCAAATAATGCTGTAGACGGGCCCGGCCCAAGAGAGTTCAACTCTGAGCTCTCGTTCAAAAAAAAAACTTCAAATCCTCCTTCCTTGTTCTGTGAGTCGATTCTGATGTGGCCGTGTCGCCGCTGTTGCGCAGCTGCGACGCCTCGCCGCCTCGGCCCCTAACGCCGGCACGCTCCTTTGCAAGATCCCCATCTAGCCGTCCTCCCCATCCTCTTGCCCCAATCCTAGGAACTTCCCGCCCGTGGCGCCCTCGCCCAAGACCCCATCGCCGATCCAGGACCCACTAGTAAAAACGCCCTTTTCATTGACGGTTTGAATTAGTTGTGTAATGTTAAAAATGCGTCACAGACACGCCATACCCACGGTTTGCAAGACCATGGGCTATTCCGCGTCACAAACGGTCCGGCTGACGGTTAGACGTGCCCGTCATGGATCCATGACGGTTTCGTGCTGCCCCAAAGCCCACCAGGCCCAACTCGTCGTGACGGACTAAACCACCGTGTCAGGCCAATGATTGAGATGTCGGGCCAATGATTGACATGTCGGGCCAATGATTGAGATGTCAGTCCTCGTCTAGCGTGACATAAGATACAAGCGGCACCTTATGTTGGGAATCGAGGCGGAAAACACAAATTTTTTCCTACACGATATTACTAATCCCAAGACCTATGCTATGCGGATGTATAAATACGAATACAGAAATACGGTATTCATACCTTTGAAGACCGATAGCGGGATACGTTCCCGCTCGAACGTTGTCGATGTAGTCGTTGCATAGAAAACAAAAAAATTTCCTACGCAACAAGCGGAATAAACCCCAAGGATCTAGATCTACTAGATGGAGGTAGCGAAGATGAGATCCAATCTCTTACCCTTGAAGATCAACAAACGCGTTTTGTCGGTGCAGGGGTTGGCTAGTCGATCCCCGCAACTAGACTCATCTAG
The DNA here is from genome assembly GCA_947311845.1 of Poa pratensis. NCBI lineage: Eukaryota > Viridiplantae > Streptophyta > Magnoliopsida > Poales > Poaceae > Poa > Poa pratensis. The sequence goes on from CAMZMU010000113.1 coordinate 15,368,449, forward strand.
TCGCGAGGAGATGTATTTCCTCAAAGATCCAATCCGATGAAGCGCCGCAACGAGCAGAACCTCCGCGGTATCCACACGTACGGCTCGATGTAGATCTCCGCCTTCTTGATCCCGCAAGCAAGGTGGAGATGGCTAGATGGATCTCGGCACCACGACGGTTGTGGTGGCGTTGATGATGATGATCTCCATGAGCATGGCTTCGCCAAGCCAAGCAAGAGGAGAGGGAGAGGAGGAGGTGCAGCAGCAGCCCTACACTAGGGGTGGTGCGGCTAGGGCATGGAGGTGGTGGTGGCGGCAGCCCTCCGGGGAGAGAGGTGGCGCCGGCTATGGAGGTGAAGGGGCGGCGGCTAGGGCGCCAAGGGAGGGTGCGGCTAGGGCAGCCTTGGATGGGGCGCACCCCTCCCCTCCCCTCATTTTATATGGGGCGACTAGGGTTTGGGCAAGGGGCTGGCTGGCCCCCCTTGCCTTGGCCCTCAAGTTGAGGCGCCCCCTTTGGGCCCTCTTGGCCCTTTGTTTGGCCGGCTTGGCCCATGTGGGCCTTTGGGTGGTGCGCACCCCACATGGTTGCTGCACCCCCTTTGGCCCATGTGGGTCCATACGATATGGGCTCCACTTCTAGACTCTTCTAGAACCTTCCGGAACCTTTCCGGTACCCCGCTTGAATATTCCAGAACTTTTCCGATACCTCCGGAAACCACTTTCCTTATATGAATCTTATTCTCCGGACTCCTCCGGAACTCCTCGTGACGTCCGGGATCCCATCCGAGACTCCGAATCACCATTCGTTCATATCATCAATTATCTCATCGCTAACCCTAGCTACATCGGAGCGTTAAGTGTGTGACCCTACGGGTTCGAGAACATGCAGACATGATCAAATCAATAATCAACAGCGGGACCGGGATGCCCATATTGACTCCTACATATTCAACGAAGTTCTTTATCGATTGAACCACGATGCCGGAGATTCTTAATCTCGTATACGATTCCCTTTGTCTCACTGATATTTAATTTGCCCGAGATTTGATCGTCGATATCTCCATATCTAGTTTAATCTCGTTACCTGGCAAATTCTCTTTACTCGTCCATAATATAGGATCTCCGTGATTAACACTTAACCACATGGTTGCAACCTTTCTGATGCTATATTACGAGAGGGCCCAGAGATATCTACTCCGTCACATGGAGGGACAAATCCCACTCTTGATTTATGTCACCCAACAACCTACCATCGGAGATACCTGAAAGCCACCTTTATAATCACCCAGTTACGAAGCGACGTTTGATGTCCACAAAGTATTCCTCCGGTAAACGGGAGTGACATAATCTCATGGTCTAAGGAAACTATACTTGGCATACTAAAAGTGTTGGCAATAAAACTGTGTGACACGATCAATTGCAACTCTTTATTATTTGGGTCTTGTCCATCACATCATTACTCCTAATGATATGACTCCGTTATCAAGTGACTATAACAAGTCCATGGTTAGGAAACTCTAACCATCTCTTGACTAACGAACTAGTCCGGTAGAGGCTTACTAGGGACACCTGTTTGTTTATATTCCACACACATGTATTATGTTTCCAATTAATACAATTATAGCATGGAGAATAAACTATTATCATAAACATGAATATGCTAATAAACCATTTTATTATTGCCTCTAGGGCATATTCCCAACAACATTAACCTGTCATCTTATGACACCTTGTTGAAGTATAAGTTTGGATTTCAAAATAATACTTCTATCTGCACCATGATGCTCTGTTAGGCTACAAGTCCTTGCCATAGCCATGTATGCAGACATAAACATATTACTCTGAGTTTTATAGGACATCCTCCTAACCATTTCTCATACCTGCTATTTCTGAAATAGCTCCTCACAACTATAAACATTATAGACCAACATCCCTTTGCATCAAATGCATTTTGATGTATCAGCCACCTTGTATCTTTATTATGAATCAAAATACTGCAAGAATTTTAATCTATGATAATGACATTGTAACAACCTTACAATCAAGTCCGTTATTCCTTCTAGATTTAAGAATCATGTCTTTGTTCCATCGCTCGGACTTTACACAAGACATTTCCTATCCAACAATTTCATTCTCCAATGAAATTTCCTTGGAACTGTCCTTCACACCAAGGACCAGGGTCACAATCGTCAAGTATACATAATGTTAGTTTCCCAAGTAAGGCCTATGGCTAAGGCATAGCTCCTTTCTTTTACAAACATTATTATATATTGAGTCTTTACTCAAATTTTCCTCCAAGCCCTCAAGCTAGAACTCTTTCTAGTCTTGATCCATTCTGAACTCTTTCAGAATCAATACTAGGGAAAAATCTTGACTACATTATAATCTATCTCTTAGACTTTAATGTTTTATTCAACTTTGTTTGATTTGTTACTATAGGCTTTATTTTATTCTCCATATGTCATCCACATATGTGAATAATACCATCAAGTTCTTTTATTAATATGTCTAGCACATATCAATTTAGATACTTCTGCAGCCCCACTCAAAATATGTCTTCTACATTCATTTTGAGATTTCAGCATAGCTCCCACTTAGTTTCATAAACTCAGGTCTTCTTGATATTCTGGATCATTATCCAAAATCCCTTGATCAGTTATCAAATCAAGAATTCCTCAATGAGGTGCTAGTATTCAATTAATTCATAACATCCACCGATTACTCAAAGTCCAATTTGAATAAATTGTGGCTTTAATGAATCCGTGAATATTTACTAGCAAACCCTTTAACTATCAAATTCTATTTATTCCATTTGTAATTATAAATTACTCCTGGAAAATTAAGTAACAGTTTTACTTAATGAGATCAAGTACATTTACTTTACTATCTCAAATATAATTTGATTCGGGGTTTTCATGACTCATCAGTCATTCCTCATTCTATTAGTTCCACCATCGCTTCTTTGTAATTTGTAGGTAAGTCCTTATTTTACTAAGGGACAAGTAAATCATGAATATGATTCTTTACTTGGTAAGAACTCTTATTCATGAATCCTACTTTCCTTAAGTTAAAGCTTATATGAAACTATATGATCATTATCATAAATTTCATCCTCCTTTCACGAGTCGTTGCACAGAACTTATTCTGCTGCGTTACTCTGATTTATTAGAGGCAAGGTCTGGTACCTTAATTCAGCTTTTACTTTTCTTTCCATCAACCATTTTATCGAAAACTCCTTTCCGAGAAAATATCTACTTTTAGGCAATCTAAATTAACCCCTTAGATCCAGTTGAGGAAGTTATGCACATATCCGAATATGAGCACCTTTTACAAAGACTTTTGTCTTAATTTTGAAATCACCCTTGATCTCAAATACAACACATCACCATGACACCTATGGCGTGTTCTCACAAAAGACATGGTTTTGCTAATTTCTTTTGTGGTTCTCTATTTCTGGATTTGCTAATTCCTGAACATTAGATCGCTTAATATTTTTAATAACACAGAGAGAGAGTTTATTTAAAATATCCCAATGACTATAATCCTAAACACACATCAACTCCTTGAGGTGTTTTATGCATTTTGACTTGATGAACTCTTTCATACTTCAAATGCTTATAATCACCCTTTTGCATTTCAACCTTCGATCAAATCGCGGAGATTAATGCATTTTTTCATTCTATATCTTTCAGAAAAGATCATAGACATGTGTTTATTTAGCAAATCTTTCATTTACTTCATAAATATTATGAATTCTTCGAAACAATAATTCTCACTATTTTATTGACATATTCTCACATCACTATGTGTCATATTCAATAATCCTTATTTGAGTCAAATCATTCAGCGATGCATGATTAAAGATCAAATATCTCAAGTCAATTTAGTTTCATCAAGTATGAAACTTAACATGCGCCCCAAATGAATATGGCAAAAACAATAGTGTTGTTCAAATAACAAAATTGTTATTCGCTTGGATATTTCAATATCTTACAAATCTTCAATTATTATTATAAGGAGTAGAATAAGAATAACACATTTGCAATCACAATGTGGACCTCAAACTTTTACTCATATTGTTTCAACAACTGACTTGTCTTACAAATATGAATAACTTTCTTGCTAGAGGCAAGTCACAAAAAGATCCACATCCTACGGGATTACAAAAACTTTATTCCAAAACTTTTGTCTAATCCGAATGACAAATAATAATAGAGGAGCGTCGTTGACGTCAACGTCTTGTTGCCATCAGCACTCAATGTCCTCCATCATGCATATCCTTTGCGTCCAACCATGTTTTCCAATAAAACAAGGATAAGTATCATATACTCATATCCGCAATACGACATGAAACATTCATATTCCGTATATCATATATACCTGCCAAATCAATGACCCGCGCCGCAACGGGCGCCACCTCCATGGTTCATAACCATGTCTGAAACTGACGGAAGTAGAGGGTGCGACTACAAAGTAGTCCCTAACCACCTTATCATAGCTGGGAGGCAAAGAGCCTATCTCCCCATCTATCAGATGTCAGCTGTCCAGCAAACCAGTCCATTGTGAGCTCATCGCCATGAGTGTCACATGGATAGAAGCTCCGGAGGAAGTCATAAAAGTCCTTTGGCATTTTTCTCTCAGAGGTTGCCTTATAGCGTTAAGCAAATTGTTCTTTTAATTAACATTTCCTTCAGGCGCCAAAAACAATTTAACAAAGTTTAACCCTTCTTGCTTAAGTTTTTCTTCAGCCACGAAAAGTGCTGAATATGATTTCATCTAGATAACCTTTGTGGCTTTTCACAGTCTAAACATGTATTTGCAAAGAATAAGACTAAGTTCAAAAATTATGGAATTCAAACAACTATTAGAACTCCCACTCAAAATTGCATCCCTCAACAATTTTGGTGATTACAACATCCCTCTAGTTATTGACACCCGACGACATTATCTATCCGGCATGCCTATAATTTCGAAGGTAGACATCTCCATGTCGATCACATCATCCATGTGACTCTGCTTGACCTTTCTGTCACCGTGTTCCAAGGCCATGACCATCATGCTATCTTGCCAATGCGACCTTAATGTATTCGCGTGTGCTCCGAGGCCATGACCATCATGCTACCCCGTTACACCCACCGTATGCGAACGCAGATATGGCACCCGATCGTCACGGCGTGTTACATAACGGCGAACTTTCTTGGTGGTGCACATTAAGGGAGAACACAAAATTGGTATTTGTGAGGGACTTATCTTAAAATGCTACCGCTAATTCAATAATTCTTTTTAGCAATTTTAAGATAGTACTTTAGCAATGATATGACAAGGACATCAAATCATTAAGCCCCCTTGCAACTTTTAATTTAGACTCCTCTAATTTAACTTTTGCAAGTTTTACGTGGCTTCTAGGGCTTTCGTGAAAGAACGCTTTCTATCTACGAACATCAGCCACAACGCCGAATAGATGATTCTCTCTCACACCCCCGTCGGGGCCCTTCTTCATAAATACCATAACTACTATTGAGAAGATACATACACCCCCCAAAGCCGCGTATACGGTACAAGCCGTATGTCAGTTGCGGAGCAGGTCTCGCCGAAGCGTAAGGTTAGCCGGGGGGCAGCTTCATTCTCAATGCCATAGTTATAAATATAAATCCTCAAGGGTGATAATCATAAATTCAACGCCCGCATCTTGCGATGCGTCTACTCGTACAGATACATCTACGCATAGTTGGCTCTGATACCATTGTTGGGAATCGAGGCGGAAAACACAAATTTTTTCCTACACGATATTACTAATCCCAAGACCTATGCTATGCGGATGTATAAATACGAATACATAAATACGGTATTCATACCTTTGAAGACCGATAGCGGGATACGTTCCTGCTCGAACGTTGTCGATGTAGTCGTACGTCGACGCCGACCTCGGGGTCGTGTAGTCGAACAGCTCGATGACGACGACGCCGATGTCCGAACCATGTCGCCGAACAGCCATGATGACGAGTGCCACACGTGCAGCACCTCGAGGATACCACGGGCTAGCGGCGAAGAAGATCTCCCCTCCGGGCTCCGGATCAGCAGAGCAGCGGAAGCAGGCGAAGTAGATCCGAAGTTCCTCCAGCACCGCGGCGTGCTAGAGGTGGATAGATCTCCGAATCACGGACCGCTCCACGGCGCAACAGAAGTGCGTCGAAGCGAAACTATCCTATTAGAGAGAGGAAGCCAGCACCGCATCAGCGTACGGTTGAAGGCGAACTCAACCCCGAGCGTGCTCCAACAGGGAACTTCTCAGGAAGAAGAGAGAGGGAGAAGAGAGAGGCAACCAAGGGCCAGGTGTGCTCTCCTCCCTCCTGGGGTGTCTCTTTATATAGGGGGGGGGGTGAGGGGGCAGCCCTTGCCCCCTCCATCAAGATGAAGGGGCGGCTGGGCCAAGGAGGGGGGGGCGGCTGGGCCAAACCTAGGCCCACTTGGGCCGGCGGCTAGGGAGGAAGAGGGGGGCGGCTAGGCCCCCTCCAAATCCAGCCCTAAACGTATTTCCAAAATACGCTTTCCTTCATGGGCTTTAAATCTAATATTCAGCCCATTAGGAAATTGCTGCCCCTTTAGGCCTTCAAATAAATACCTTTAATAATTAATATTAATTCATAATTAATATATATTACTATATATTTATTTCCCGCTGATCCGGAACTCCTTTCGGACCCGTTCGAACTCCTTCGAACTCCACCGAAACTCCTTCCGATGACCCTATATAATTTCTCCAATCAATCCGAATAACTTTCTCCCATTACCACTTGGGCCTTAGGGTGAATACCTTCGGATATAATCCCCGGAACAATTCCAATTCTCTTCCCGGAACAATTCCGAACCTCCTCGGAACAATTCCGAATCACTTCGAATCAACTTACTTCTATCCCATTCCCCACTTGGGGGTTTGGTAAAATACCTTTAATCTTTTCTCGCTAGCGTTTCACCAACGGTTCGAGAAGTACATAGACATGATCGAGATTCCTCTCCGATCAATGATCAACTATATAGTCTGAACACCATATAATTGAGCCCTATGTCTCTCGACTATCATCATAGCTGAACCATAAAACGTCATGTAACATTTCCCTTTGTCTCACGATACCAGATTCGTCCAAGGTTCAATCACCGGTATCTCCATACCTTGTTTCAACCCTGTTACCGACGAACCCTGTTTACTCGTTCCGTGTAATTGCGACCTCGTGAGCCCGTCACGCACTTGCAAGGTTATGGTCACAATTCCACCGAGTGGGCCCCAGAGTATCTATCCTTCACATGGACGGACAAATCCCACTATTGATCAATCCCATCAACCTACTCCTTCCAGGTACCCAAGACGATACACCTTTATGATCGCCCTGTTACGGTGCGACGGTTGATGTTCTCAAAGTACCCTTCCGGTGGTAGTGATAAAGAAACGATCTCATGGTCATTAAGGAATTGTTACTTTGTTTCATAATTATTGTAATGTAAACTATTGTGAATCAATCGCATTACAATAATCATACGGTGAATGTCCATCATATCATTATCCAATGATATGACTTCATTGTCAACTGATACTCCTATCACATGATTGGGAAAACCTCAATCATCTATTGACCAATGAACTAGTACATAGAGGATACTAGGGACCTGGTTGTTATTATACCACACGTGTATTAATGTTTCCGCTTAATACAGTTATAGCATGATACATAACTATTTTGAACTTGATGAAATATGTCAAATAATCACTCATATTATTTTCCTCTAGGGCATATTTCCTTCACCTTACACCAATGACATGTGTCCCGGCTCAACTTTACTATGCACCAATAAAATGGCGACAAATGTACCATTCGTAAGGACACACGTGTTCCAATAGTGGAGAGACAACCGTACAAATGATAAGCGCACACGCGTCTGGACCGCGAAGGTGACACGGGCAAGTCCTTCGAGGGACAGGTGGCACAAGATAAATGGCTACCGTGGTCATGCCAGGGGACACGTGGACAAATAGCAGCCAGACGCGTGGACACTTGTGATGCATCGTCGATGTATGTTGCTCACCACGTGGTCAATTAGCATGGAGACACGTGGCTGGTCCATAACTGGGCCAGCTAGGCCCACGTTCTGATGGGGCAGCTCGGCCCATGTTCGAATGGGCCAGGACGGCCCACGTTTTGATGGGCCAGCACGGCCAACGTACTGATAGGCCAGCCCGGCCCACGTGCTGATAGGCCAGATCGGCCCACGTGCTGATGGTTCAGCTCAGCCCACGTACTGATGGGCCAGCTCAGCCCAGGTACTAATGGGCCAGCTCGTCTAGGCCCACGTTCTGATGGGGCAGCTCGGCCCACGTTCTGATGGGCCAGCTCAGCCCAATAGTTCATTACAAATTATGTGACCCTGGAGAGCTATAAAACTAAAGTGGTATAATTATTTACAGCCATATTACTAAAATAATAAATATTTACAGGCATGTAATTTAGGCATTAAGGAAATTACAGGCATACATAACATGAGATCATAGTTCAACATGCCCTGCGGCACCAGAATATGAGTTAACAGTTCCACCGTGGACCATAGCACCATCAAAATAACTGTTCCACCGTGAAACATCCCACCACCTCTCTGCAGCAAGTTATCAGCACCACGAAGTCTACCTTTATTGGTACATAAGCTTGAGCAACCTCTCAATCTTTGCTGACATCACAGCCTGCTTCTCTTCTCTTTCTTTTGCCTTGGCGACCATCTGATCAATTTGATCTCTCTTGATCTTAGCAAGATAGAACAGTTCTGCACCTGCCCTCTTCTCTCTCCAGTTCTGCAACAAGCTTGCTCTTTCTCGATTGAAAGGGCCGATGAATCACCCCCACATTCTGAAGAAAGGTAGGATGTGCAGTTTTCCTAGCGGGGACCTCGTATACAACCTGGGCCTCAGGCTTACGTCCTCCATCTGCTGTAGTTACAGACAGCTCATGATCCATCTCAGCCTTGTTTTGCAATGAATAATCATGGTTATGAAATGCAGCAAGATATAAGCTTCACGTTAATAATGACTCCTTGAAAGCTGGATTACAATTGCAAGCTTTGTAGGGGTAGATAAGCCCATATGTCGGCTCAAGTGGCACTCCTTGAACATATCCAAAGGACCAAGTTCTTTGCCGTTGTATTTGCCACGCTGAAAAAAAAGGAGTCCCGCTTAAATGTTCTATTTGGATATGGTAAAAGTGTTCGCATGCACATAAATTGTACAGCTTGCGATATGAATGTGCACGAAAGCTCATACAAGCAGCTACCTACCAATACACGAAATTAGTTCAATAGGCGTGCAACTGTCCAGTGTACAAACAATGCTATTAGTGCTATCAAACAAGAAATATCTAGCCCATGCATTGAATGGAAAAACAAACTTATATAGCCATCATACTTGAAAAATGCATCACAGTTTTCTGTAGAGAGGTCTTCACTTACCAAGTTTTCCAGATGAGCAACATAGCTGTGCGACCCAGTTGTGGGATGGAATTGGACCTTAGCACGGTTGATTCTGTTTTTATTGCTGATTTCCTGCAAGTTTGGTTCAATTAGTAAGGTTCATGCAATACCCAACGCAATAAAAGTCCGAACTGATGGAAAGGGCTAAACAGTTCTCTTATCCACTTCAACACCCATAGGATGTACAATGCAACAACTTCGATTTCTGAAAGGAACTGACCTTCATCTTGGGTTCCATCTAGTGCTGCACAAGCTCGTTCCACTCAACGTCGTTCATGGAACTGACGGGACTTTCTTTCGGCACATCACAGAGAGGACGGTAATCAAAGTACTTTCTTTTAAGGGCATGCCGATGAAGCCTAACCCCTATCTGAAGATACCTCTTGCATGCTGCTTTTACTGGTGAAGTATTTGTATCGATATCAAAGCTTAACTAGTGACATGAAAGAACATGAATAAGAATGGAATATCTGAAATTACCAGCATTATATAAACATTGCAGTAGTTGGGAGGGGGGGGGGGGGGGGGGGGGGCAAAACTTGCAGGATGTACTTACCAAAATTCGGTTGTAATAGTCGGAGAGGAGCTTGGTGTCCCCCACTCCAGTGCAAACGCACAGGCACATGGTTCTTGATTGCATTGTTGCATTCAGTTGCAAACCTTGCAGCAGTCAAAGGTGACACTGGCCTTATCCTCCCTTTTGGAATAACCACTGGCAGTTTGTCACCCCTAGATTGGTTCAACCTGCTAAGTCCTTTATCCATGTTTTCTCTCCTTACCACTACATATATAAAAGAACAAATGAGGTAATAAGAAGGTACTCCAGACAGAATATGGATTTAACACACTAAATACACCAAACATGCCTTTAACCCCATTACTATACAAGGTTGCCTCCACATGTACCCCATCTGCTGCACCTATGCTGACAAGATGGGTTTGGTTATCAGGCTGCGGGCCTCCATGACCTTCATCGTTCATGTGATGGTTGTCAACCATCTGGTGACTGACTATATCCACAAGGACATGCCCTGTAGCATCATCACCTGTGTTCAAGGGAGGCAGCATCAGTATGTTCATCATGCAACCAAAGGTAGCATAAATGCATGTAAGAACTTGATAGTACAGCCTGCTAAATGTGCTAAGAATTTGGTACAGCTTGCCTTCAACGAGAGAAGGGTTTAGACGAAGGGATCTGCGATGCACTGAGATTGGATTTGCTTTGCGTCTAGCAGGTGCTGAGTCTGGCAATGATATTTTTGCGCTCTTCTGAGTCCTGATTCCATCTGGAGGCGTCCCTTTAGCCCTCTTGTTGCTGGCGGTAGGATGATTCGTTCCCTGGTAAGAAGCACAACATTGATAAACCAACGCAGCATGAAAACAATTAATTGGCATTCGTAATCAACAAAAGTATGACAGGGCAAGATGGGATGGAGGAACTGGCACCTTAGCTGTACAGAGAGCACGGGAGACCTCAAGCACACCGTGTAGTAAGAGTGCAAATTCATAGTCTCCTTCAGGTGGCTGAGATGCTGGTATTCTCTGTAAGGGTATTTTACCCTTAACCATTATTTTGGTAACAATGACACCGTAGCTAGGGTATTGGACTAATGTGTGCCTTCAAGTATATTATCAGGTCATGTAGTTCATCTAGCATATTGGTGCATCAAGTATCAGGAAGGAGAAGGGAGACCCCCCCATTTCGATAAAGTGGGAATTGGAATCAGGCAAGTGCAGGCCGGCACCTGGCCCGGCGGCACCGGGCTCTGCGCCGGCTGGCCAACCGGCTCCCACACCGGTTCGCCCGGTTGCCACCGGCCGCCACACTCGTGCCAACCGAAGTATCAACAGAATGAGCCCGGTGGTGGTCCGGTCCAGGGCCCGGTTTACACCGGACGTACCGGCGCCGACCGGCCTCCCTGCCGGTGAAAATCGGGTGATCAACAGAACGCGCCCGGCGCTGTCCCGGTGTCGCACCCGGCGCCTGCCGGCTATCCCGGCAGCCAGCCCGGTCCGACCGGACCCCACGCCGGATGGTCCGGCGGCTCGCCCGGTCTGCAGGCGTCCTCGACTGGTGCTGAGCTGGATAAGTGGCCAACGGTTGGATTTTGGCCTGAAGCTATAAATACCCCTTCTTCCAGCTTAGAACAGTCAGGCATTACAAAATATCTGTTCTTGAGCTCTCTTCCTCCTACTCCATTCTTGCAAGCACCAAAAGCTCCGGATCTCCCTCCTCCTCCACTCAAACTCAAATCCCTTTGGGGAATAGTTAGGGGAGGGCCTGATCTACGATCTCACCAAGGGAAATCTCATTCCCCCTTGTGTAACTCGGGTTGCTAGTGGTTCTTGTGAACCCTAGGAAGCCAAGGAAGTCCGGAAGCATCCGGGCTGTGGATTCGCTCCTGAGCAAGTTGTGAAGGTTTGGAGGCTGCCTCAAAGTCTACCACAAGTGAAAGGGCTATTCCTTCGTGGGATAGGCTCGGAGAAGAAGGTGAGCCTTCGTGGCGTTGGGAAATCCTTCGTGGGATCCCACACCTCTCCAACGTGACGTACCTTCCCCTTTGGGAAGGGAACACGGGAATACATCTTCGTCTCCGCGTGCTTTCGGTTATCTCTAACCGAACTCTTTACTTGTGTTAATTATTTTGTGAGAGCCATCGAGCTTGAGTTAGTTGTATTATCATCTAGGTTGCCTCACCTAGTTTTTATTAGGCTCATCTTTATATTCCGCAAAGCCTAATATTGCAAAGAAAGAATTAAAATTTGTAGAAACCTATTCACCCCCCCTCTAGGTTTACCATCTCTGATCTTTCAATTGGTATCAGAGCAAGGACTCTTTTTAAGGGCCTTACAGCCTTAAGAGTGAGATGGATAAACTATTCGAGGGTTTGGATGAAAACTCGAACCTTTCGGTTAAGGAGATGAAATCCAGATTCTCAGCATATGAAGCTGAGAAAAAGAGAAAGGAGGATGATCTCCATAACCGAATGGAAGAGATGAATTCCATCCTTAAAAAACTAAGTAGTGGGACTTCTAGTGTAGTTAGTACTGCTATTCCTGTGGAGTCCTACAACCAAGTTAATCATGACTATCCCAAAAATACTTCACCCATGCCTCACATTAACCATAGTGGGAATGTTCCCCATTTTGATGGAACTCACTTTTCGTTTTGTAAATCTTCTATGGAGTCCCATATTCGCAGCTGCAGTGTGGAGATGTGGGAGATCATTGTTGATGGATACTTGAAGCCAAAAGATCCCACCAAGTTGACCTCCACCGAATTCTATAACCGTCAGCTCAATGCTTCCGCTCGTGACAAGATAAGAAGTGCAATTCACCGCAAGCTGCTTGATCAAGTCAATGATATTGATTCAGCCAAAGAACTTTGGGACAGAATTGTGGTTCTTCAAGAAGGAACCAATCTGATTCAGAAGTCTCTCTATGAGTCAGCCAAGACTGAAGCAACCATGTTCATGATAAAGGATGGAGAGACTATTGCTGATGCCTATGCCAGACTTGGAGCTCTTCGAGTCAAGGTCAAGGGTCTTGGATGTGAGAAATACAATGATGGCTTTGAGATGAATGAAGAGTTCATAAAGTGCAAGATTATTGCCATGATTGCTGTCAAAGAGAAGGACACCAACCTAGCCCTCAACCTGCGAATCCTCACCAACCAAGCAGACTTATCCGCAGATGATCTTGTATCCTATGTGGCTGCCAATGACAACATGGCAAAGGAAGGAGAAAGACTCATGGTGATGAACCGTGCTGATGGACCCTCCCACAATCTTGCTTTGAAGGCCAAGGCAGTCCAAGTAAGGGAAGAAGACTATGAGATTGAAGAAGAAGAAGAAGAGATGACCTCAACTAGTGACATTTGCACAGATTTTGCCTTCTTCATCAAGAAATACAACAAGAAGTTCTCAATGCCCTCCAATGAGAAGAAGAGAACATGCTACAACTGTGATGAAGACAATCACTTTGCAAATGAATGCCCTTATGAGAAGAGGGTTGACAAGCCAAGATTTGTCAAGGGTGTCAAGCCAAGACTAAAGCCAAACCCAATAAATGAGAAATTCAAGAGGAAGGGAAGGGCCCTTGTTGGTGCTGAGTACACTTCCGATGAAGAGGGAGAAGATGAGGAGAAGGAGGCCGGAGTGGCTGGTTTGGCTTTCTCCAAACCGGGTCACTCTTCACCTATGATTACCTCAAGGATTACTCCACGGAGTCCTCTACTCCAAATGTTATTGGCTCTTCTTTCATGGCAAGGAAGACTAATGATGACTCCGATGACTTTTCCCCCTCCAAGGTTGTTGGCTCTTGTCTCATGGCAAGGGAAGCAAAGGTAATGCAATCCCCACCTTCTCTAACTAGCATCCTTGATGATGATGAAACTGTTGATCAAAATGAGCATGCTATTCTTAAAGGTCTTTTCAATGTTGGATGCACCCTTCGTGGTGATGCTCTTGTCAAGTTTGATTTCTTGATGGACTCCCTAAATGAAAGGGATGAGTCCATTGAGGAATTGAAATCTCATATGGATGATGAGAAACGGAGATTCAATCTCCTAAGACAAGAGCTGAAAAATGAAAGGTGCATATCTCAAGGTCTTAAGCAACAAATTGAAACTTTTGAACTTGATAAAGTTAAGGACCTAGAGACTATTGAAAGGGCTCAATTAATGGCCCAAGAGCTTGATGCTTCAAAGAAGGAGCTTGAAGTTGCTCATGCTTCCCTCACTAAGGATCTTGACCATCTTGAAAAGGCTAACAAGCTTGCTAAAGATGAGCTCAAGAAACTTGGAGAGAACCATGACCTACTTCAAGCCACCTATGAGAAGGCTCTTGGTTCATTGAATGATCCCATTAATGTTGAAAATATTGCTTGTGCTCCTAACTCTACTATTGATCAAGCATCTCTTGTTAAGGAAAATGCTACCTTAAAGGAAGAGAACTCTCTTCTTGTTGAGACCAATGATGAATTTCAAGCTATATTTAGGAAATATGGTCTTAGCTATAATCCCCTTGACTCTCTTTGTGACATTGCTAAAACTCTAGAAGAAAATCTTATTTTTAGAAAAGAGCTTGTCAAGCTTGGTTCCCCATACATGCTATGACATTGGATGACCTTTTGAGTAAGCAAAGGCCATTCAATAATAGGGAAGGTCTTGGTTATGTTTCCAAGACAAAGAAGAAGAACATCAAGAAGAAGGAGATGCCCGCTCAAGAAAAGAAAAAGAAGGTCACTAATGTTGGCAAAGCCCCAAAGGGCAAAGTCACTAGTGGTGATCGCACGGGACCAAACAATCACAATGCTTTATTTAAAGATTATTATGGTGATATTTATGCTGAATATGTTGGTCCTCGCAATGGCTATGCTTATAGAGGGTACTCAATTTGGGTACCAAAAGATCTTGTTGATATTGCAAGGGAGCCCATCAATCGATGGGTTCCTAAATCCTCTACTTAATTTTGTAGGGATATTCCTCTGGCGGTCCAAAATGGGTGTTTGATAGTGGATGCACCAATCATATGACAGGAGGAAAAGGTGTGCTTGACCAATTCATAGAAGATGTTAACAAAAAGTCAAGCATCACCTTTGGTGACAATTCTAAAGGAAAGGTACTTGGATATGGAAAGGTGGCAATCTCTAAGGACTTGTGCCTTGAGACGGTCATGCTTGTTGAATCCCTTGGTTATAATTTGCTTTCCATTTATCATCTTGCAGATGCTGGTTATGATTCCTATTTTACTAGATATTGTGTGAAAGTCTTTAGGAGTGATAATCTCAAATTGGTCCTTGTTGGACATGTGGAGAACAACCTTTACGTGGTTGACCTCTCAAAAGAGAGTTCTTCTGTCCCCACATGTCTAATGGCCAAGCATGACGAGGGCTGGCTGTGGCATCGCCGCCTTGGTCATGTTAACATGAGAAATCTTAAACAACACCTAAAGGGTGAGCACATTGTTGGACTAACGACATTTCTTTTGAGAAAGATCGTGTGTGCAGTGCATGTGTGGCTAGGAAGCAACTCAAGAAGAGACATCCTATCAAGAGTATCATCACCACCTCTAGGCCTTTGGAGCTCCTTCATTTGGATCTCTTTGGGCCATCTCATTATGATACTCTTGGTGGGAGAAAATATGGACTGGTCATTGTTGATGATTATTCAAGATACTCTTGGGTCTTTCTCCTTAAGACTAAGGATGAGACCTATGAGATGTTCATTATCTTCGCCAAGAAAGCTCAACGAATGTATGAAGCTGAGATCAAGGCGATAAGGACCGACAATGGCACCGAGTTCAAGAACTACACCATGCAAGAGTTTGTTGATGATGAGGGCATCAAGCATGAGTTCTCAGCTCCATATACCCCTCAGCAGAATGGTGTTGTGGAAAGGAAGAACCGGACTCTTATTGAGATGGCAAGAACTATGTTGAGTGAATTCAAGTCACCCATAATTTTTGGGGAGAAGCCATCTCTACTGCTGTCCACTACTCCAACCGGCTCTTCCTCCGTCCATTGCATAACAAAACTCCATATGAGCTTCTCACAGGTAACAAGCCTAATGTCTTGTATATTCGTGTCTTTGGATGCAAATGTCTTGTTAAGAACAATAAAGAGAAGCTTGGTAAATTTGAAACTAGAATATAGAGGATATATTTGTTGGATATGCGGAGAACTCCCACGCCTATAGATACTACAACAAGTCCAATGGGACTATTGAAGTATCTTGTGATGTGGAGTTCTTGGAGGATAATGGCTCCCAAGTGGAGCAAGTTGTTCCATGTGCTGCAGGTGATGTTGATCCTTCTAATGCCATCAAGCTTATGGGTATTGGGCACATTCGGCCCACGGAGATCCATATTAATGATCAGGCTGATGGAAAGGAAGCCTCAAGCTCAGCCCAAGTGGAGCCTAGCTCAACTCAAGCTGAACCATCAAGTGCAGCCCAAGATTCCTCTCCCACTCAAGATGAGCCGCATTCCGAAGAACAAGAAGAAAACCCTCAACCCCCTGAGCAAGACCAAGGTGCTAATCAAGAATCATCCTCATCCCATGGTCAAGCTCAAGATGCCCCTCATGATCAAGGTCTAGCAAGAGATGAATTTGTTGATCATGAAGGAACCATCCGGAAGATCAAGGTTGCTTCAAAGGCAAGTGGCTTGAAGGTTGATCAAGTCCTTGGAAGCATCTCTAAAGGAGTGGTAACTCGTAGACATCATGGTTTGCTTGCTAGTTATTGTCAACACCATGCCTTTGTGTCTAGTTTTGAGCCACTCAAGGTACATGAAGCCTTGGTTGATCCGGATTGGGTGATTGCCATGCAAGAAGAAATGGAGTGTTTCACCCGCAATGAAGTATGGTCTCTAGTTGAGAGACCTAATGATCATCGCACCAATGTCATTGGGACCAAATGGATTTTCAAGAACAAGCAAGATGAGAATTGCATTGTCATAAGAAATAAATCAAGGTTAGTGGCGCAAGGGTTTGCCCAAATAGAAGGTATGGATTATGAGGACACCTTTGCGCCGGTTGCCTGTCTTGAAGCTATTCGTCTTTTGCTTGCATTTGCATCTTTTCATGATTTCAAACTATATCAAATGGATGTGAAAAGTGCATTTTTGAATGGTCCCCTAAAAGAAACTGCATATGTGGCTCAACCCCCAGGTTTCGAAGATCCATGCCATCCCAACCATGTGTATTTACTCCATAAGGCACTCTATGGTCTCAAGCAAGCTCCACGTGCTTGGTATGAGTACCTTAGGGATTTCTTACTCAAGGATGGGTTTTGCATGGGAACCGTCGATTCCACCCTTTTCACCAAGCGGGTTAAAGGGGGTGGCCTGTTCTTATGTCAAATATATGTTGATGATATTATATTTGGTGGAACTAACCATGAACATAACAAGGATTTTGAGATGTTGATGACCAGGAAGTTTGAGATGTCCATGATGGGGGAGTTGAAGTTCTTTCTAGGCTTCCAAGTGAGGCAACTTGCAAGAGGCACCTTCATCTCCCAAGAGAAGTATGTGAAGGACATGCTCAAGAAGTTCAACATGACAGAGTCAAGTCCAATGAAGACACCCATGCCCGTGAAGGGGCAGCTTGGCTCATGTGATGATGAGAAGGATGTGGATATAAAGGTATATCAATCCGTGATTGGATCTTTGCTCTATCTTTGTGCTTCTAGGCCGGATATCATGTTAAGTGTTGGGATGTGTGCTCATTTTCAATCTGCTCCTAAGGAGAGCCACTTAGTGGCGGTCAAACGGATTTTAAGGTACCTTGTTCTTACTCCTACTCTCGGGCTGTGGTATCCAAAGGGGTCAACCTTTGAACTCATAGGCTTTTCGGATTCCGATTGGGTTGGTGATAAGGTTGACCGGAAGTCTACCTCTGGGGCTTGCCAATTTATTGGCCGGTCATTGGTGAGTTGGTCATCCAAGAAACAAAACTCCACTGCCCTATCCACTGCCGAAGCTGAATGCATATCCGCGGCATCTTGTTGCACTCAGTTGTTATGGATGAAGCAAACCTTGAAAGACTATGGTATGTCTCTTGGTACGGTGCCTCTTCTATGTGACAATGAAAGTGCAATAAAGATCGCCAATAACCCAGTTCAACATTGTCGCACCAAACATATTGACATTCGCCATCACTTCCTACGTGACCATGTTGCCAATGGGGACATTGAACTCACTCATGTGGGAACAATGTACCAATTGGCGGACATTTTCACTAAGCCTTTGGATGAAGCCCGGTTTGTGTCATTGAGAGGAGAACTTGGTATTCTTGATCCTAAAAACTTAGATTGAACAACTTCTTGCACTATATTCTTGCTCTTAACTTGCTATCTAGCTTGGTTGTGCAGCACACATGGGGATAGTCATCTTACCATGTCTTGGTATGATGCATACCTATGTGTGCAACGTTAATAGACCCAATGTCAAAATATGGACCCAAGCATGTCTCTTCGCGGTCCCATGACATTTGTGCTTTAACATAGGGGGAGAAATCCCCCGCCACTCATTAGCCTCACTTTCTCTAAGTGATTTTCATTCTTTGAGGCTAACTGATCTTATTGCAAAATATTATGTTCTAAAAGGTTTATGGTTCTTGATATAATTCGACTCATGCCCATTGTAGCTATTTACATCTTGTTTGGATTTCTCTCCAATGGGTATGCCTAGAAAATATGTGTTTATCCATCCCATGTCTCTGCTACTCTCATCACTACTATCTATCTAAATGTACATGTCATCCTTGAAATTCTTTCACAAAACAAAAATTCATCAAAAAGGGAAGTTCTGGAATTTACAGGGGGTTCCCGGCGCACAGCCCGGCCTGACCGGCTCTGCCACCGGCTGCCCCGGTTTCCTGATCCGGTCGACCGGTTCTCACGCCGGGTGGCCCGGTCTGTGGCCCGGTTCGCCGGGTATCCTGCCGGCCTGGGTCGTGGGGGCAGGGTTAAGTGGAGGCAGTTATTCCCTCAAGGGTTATCTTCCCCATTTCCCCTCCCACAGCCACCTCCACCTCTCCTAGATCATTCCCACCACTAGATCCTTCCCATACACCACTCCCCTCATAGATCAAGCCATTTGAAGGATCTCCACCAAAGGATTTGATCCATTTCAAGCAGTCTTTGGGATTTCTTGGATTTCAGCCCTCCCTTGTGTTCTTCTTGTTCCTTTGATCAAGAAGGGCAACATCTTCTGGTAATGTATCTTTTCTACCTCCCTATCTCTTAGATCTCCTTATCAATTGCTCCACATTTGAGGGATTTGAGTATTTAGGGTTAGGGTTAGGATTTAGCACCTCATGCCATTTGAATGCCATACACATCACTTCATGGTCTTCACTCTATCCTAGTTTCATATATGTACAAGTACTTGAGTTTGTGTATGATTTTTTCACAAAAAGTCTGGATCAATGCAAAGATGTGATTGCCCCGGTCTGAGACCCGGTCTGACGGACCATGTGCCGACTGGGCCGGTGTGCCGCCCGGCTGACCGGCTGCAGGACCGGCTCGTCCGGTCTACAGTCCGGTCTGCCGGCTGGTGCGCCGGCTCATCCAGTCATTTTGTTTCAATTCCATCACATCACTTGCACATTTGTGATTCCTTTTGGCCTCATTATTGTTCCTGATGACATGTACACTTACCCCACTGCTATATTCCCTCTATGCTTATTCACAGGTGGTGGTTCGAGTGAGGGGGAGCGTGCTCCTAACAAGAGGGCAAGGAATGACAGACCCGAGGGGTGCCGCACCGGCACCCATGTGCCAAAGAAAGGTCAGCCCGCTGGTCAGCCCAGTAGTGCCAGTGGATCAACAAAGAAGAAGTCCACAGGGCACAAAAGGAAAGGCAAAGCTGCTGCTGTTGATGATTCTGTGGAGGAACTGCCTGACTTCAACACTGCATCTTCTCATATTGCTCAGTGGAGGAGAATTAGAGACTCCAATCCTTATCGGTTCGAGGAAAGAACCTATACCGGTGGTGACAGGGAATTCTGGACTGAAACTCAGGCTATCATCTGGGATGAATACTACAACTCTCCAGAATATACGAAGAATGGCACCTTTGTGCAGCCCAAGGATATCAACAAAGAAGAGCTCCTCTTGTACAATGCCACTGATTTTCGCTTTGTGGTTGATACCCTACAGAAGATGGGCCTTCTTGACCTTGTGTGTCTCAAGCCTGGGGAAGATGATCATGCTGGTGAGTATTGCCCAGCTCTTGTTCGTCAGTTCCACTGCACGGTATTCTTTCATGATGATCCTGCTCGCACTATTACTTGGATGTCCGGGACAGAGAAGTACTCTTGCAACTACATTGATTTCTGTGATGCTATGGGTTTTTCTGGTGGCCGATCTCAAGGCTTTAAGATTCACTCTGAGGATATATACAGCAAAAGCCATGTCGCATTCTGCTATCCTCCAGCGCCTACTCATGCTCCTCCACAGATTTCTGGGATGTATTACTCTTATCAAGTACTTGCCAAGGTGTTCCGTGAAAGTCTAGTCAGTAAGTCTGGAGATTCTAGTGACTGTCGTGCCTATCATCTGAACCTCATGTTCTACTGCCGCCCTCAGAATATCAGACGGATTGATGGCTGTGACTTTCTCTACAATGAGATGAAGCGTTCTGTTCGCAACCGCATGATCCCAAACTTTGCTCAGTATGTTCAGCAGCTCATTAACCATCTTGTGCCACCTCCGTTCCATAGGAAAGACCAAGTAATCAAAATGAAGGTCTTCAAGTTTCCATCCCGTGGCCACAAGTTAGAGATTCCTGAGTTGCTGCCTCCCGAGCCCAGGTCCAAGGCAAGGCATGATCCGGCTGCTGGTTCCAGCTCCTCTATGCGCCCCAAGCGAGGTGCAGCTCGCTTCTTTACCAATCTCTGGCAGATGTGCAGAAATACCAATGATGTGGCTCATCAAAGCTTAGCTCTGAATCAAGAAACTAGAAGGCGCCAGAATGAGTTCATGGCTGCACGGAACCACACTGTTCCCCTGCTGGTCTTGAAGTTGAACCAGTGGTTGCTCCAAACTGGGAGATGCCTGACATTGAAGATGCTATGTTCCAGAACTTTGATCTCTCCCTGTTTGCTTCACATGGCTATTCTCGTGCTGCTCCCTCCACTAGGACTCGCCCTCGGACTGCTCCTGCTGATGATGCCTCTAGGTCTGGCTCTGGTTCTGCTGATGAAGATGGCGACGATGGCGACGATGGAGACGAAGAGGACTCCCCTGTTGATGATATTGATTTTTTCTGATCGTACACGTTAGCATCCATGCTCTCTCCTGCCTTTTTGGTGTCCCGATGCCAAAGGGGGAGAAGAGAGTAGAGTCTAGGACTACGGGATTATTGGGTGTTGCTTGCACAAGCCAATTGCCACTTTATTTGCTTCTTATATGGCTTGTGCTGTTATTTGCTTTCATTTCCGGAACCATTTACTGCTTTAAATAATCTGTGTGTGGAGAAGTTATTGTATGATTATTCTATATGTTGGATAATTATGCTTGTTGCTTATATTGTTATATACTTGTCTATGCCATGCTTGCTTCCTAAAGATATTGGGGGAGCTTCTCATATTCTACAAAATGGTGCACTTTGTATTCAAATGCAAAATCTCCAAGTGCACACATTATGGGGGAGCTATCCTAATATCTTAGAAGGAATCAAGAATTCTAAGCTTATCATAATATCCTTATATGACTCTAGCTCGGTTTGTCATCGCATACCAAAAAGGGGAAGATTGTAAGGGTATTTTACCCTTAACCATTATTTTGGTAACAATGACACCGTAGCTAGGGTATTGGACTAATGTGTGCCTTCAAGTATATTATCAGGTCATGTAGTTCATCTAGCATATTGGTGCATCAAGTATCAGGAAGGAGAAGGGAGACCCCCACATTTCGATAAAGTGGGAATTGGAATCAGGCAAGTGCAGGCCGGCACCTGGCCGGCGGCATCGGGCTCTGCGCCGGCTGGCCCGGCGACACGGCCGGCCGACCGGCTCCCACACCGGTCCGCCCGGCTGCCACCGGCCGCCACACTCGTGCCAACCGAAGTATCAACAGAACAAGCCCGGTGGTGGTCCGGTCTAGGGCCCGGTTTACACCGGACGTACCGGCGCCGACCGGCCTCCCTGCCGGTGACAACCGGGTGATCAACAGAACGCGCCTGGCGCTGTCCCGGTGTCGCACCCGGCGCCTGCCGGCTATCCCGGCGGCCAGCCCGGTCCGACCGGACCCCACGCCGGATGGTCCGGCGGCTCGCCCGGTCTGCCGGCGTCCTCGACTGGTGCTGAGCTGGATAAGTGGCCAACGATTGGATTTTGGCCTGAAGCTATAAATACCCCTTCTTCCAGCTTAGAACAGTCAGGCATTACAAAATATCTGTTCTTGTGCTCTCTTCCTCCTATTCCATTCTTGCAAGCACCAAAAGCTCCGGATCTCCCTCCTCCTCCACTCAAACTCAAATCCCTTTGGGGAATAGTTAGGGGAGGGCCTGATCTACGATATCACCAAGGGAAATCTCATTCCCCCTTGTGTAACTCGGGTTGCTAGTGGTTCTTGTGAACCCTAGGCAGCCAAGGAAGTCCGGAAGCATCCGGGTTGTGGATTCGCTCCTGAGCAAGTTGTGAAGGTTTGGAGGCTGCCTCAAAATCTACCACAAGTGAAAGGGCTATTCCTTCGTGGGATAGGCTCGGAGAAGAAGGTGAGCCTTCGTGGCGTTGGGAAATCCTTCGTGGGATCCCACACCTCTCCAACGTGACGTACCTTCCCCTTTGGGAAGGGAACACGGGAATACATCTTCGTCTCCGCGTGCTTTCGGTTATCTCTAACCGAACTCTTTACTTGTGTTAATTATTCTGTGAGAGCCATCGAGCTTGAGTTAGTTGTATTATCATCTAGGTTGCCTCACCTAGTTTTTATTAGGCTCATCTTTATATTCCGCAAAGCCTAATATTGCAAAGAAAGAATTAAAATTTGTAGAAACCTATTCACCCCCCCTCTAGGTTTACCATCTCTGATCTTTCATTCTCTTCTTGCCCTCAGCTTTTGAGCATCCACTTTTACTATACTTTTCCTCACTTTCAGCATTGGATGGTAGCAACATCTCTAGGCCTGGTTGATTTGTAGGATTCTTAGAACACAGGTATAGGAAAACCGCGGTATTAGAATGCAATATATAGTTGAATCCTACAAGATTTGAACCTACAGGAAATTTTTCAAGCAGCATTTGACTCACAGGAAAAACAAAGAATTGTATCACCGGGTTTGAGTGGATGGGAAATTAAATACAGAACATAGTGCGATGCAATCCTAAAGGAAAAAGTCCTATGCATTCCTAAGGATTCCAATCCTATTTAACTAAGTATTCCAATCCTATTTGATTGTGACATCCTATTTAAAAAGTCCTATGTCTGTTGCTGGTCTTTATACTACTACTATGTTTCTCTGCCGCCGCTACGATATTAAGGAAAACATAAAAGATGATTGTGATATGTGTGTGCGACGAATAAAAGGGAAAAATCAAGCAGATGCACTGGTGTAATTACGGAAATAGATCCGATATTCTCTAGCAGTCGACTCACGAACTTGGTAATACATAGCAAACGACCAAACATACGCACAGCAAGAAACAAATGAACTATCTGGCTGCGATAAAGCAGAAAAAAATGTATACCAAATCTTGTGTGGGAGACGACTTAGCCGAAACGGTGAAGATGTTGCCCTAGGAAAGATGGACGCCAGCCATGTGTCGTAACGCGGCGACGACGCCTCCGGCGAACTATAGAAGAAGTAGCGGGCGGTGGTGGATGTGTCCGGTCTCCGGAGGCAGATCTAGGGTTAGTTGAAATGGGGGAAAACTGGGTATGAGGCTCGGCTGTGTTCAGATTGGAAGTTTTTGCAAGACTCAGGGGTAGAAGGGACATTTCAGTGAATGAAATTACGGCTTGGCGCCAATTCGGCGAGCCAAAAAATTAAGAAAATTTTCTAACAGGTGGGTCCGCAGACATGGGCCGTGGGCTGAAGTTTGCCGCAAGCACACCTCAATGTGGAGGGACCTAGCCCAGCAAGTTCATGGTGACTCCTAATTTTGAGAGAGAACATGTTCATGGTTCCTGTAAAACCCTTATATGTATTTAGATTTATAGATTGATAAAGCACCTGATCAGAAAAAAAAACCTCGAGGGACCGATATTCAAGTAATAAAATCACGAATAAATGAACCAATCCTAACCACTCTGTTGTGTCATTGTTTTTTTGTTTGCGTAGATGTGGTATTGTATGGTTACTGT
This sequence comes from Poa pratensis, assembly GCA_947311845.1. Classification (NCBI taxonomy): domain Eukaryota; kingdom Viridiplantae; phylum Streptophyta; class Magnoliopsida; order Poales; family Poaceae; genus Poa; species Poa pratensis. The sequence goes on from CAMZMU010000113.1 coordinate 15,392,749, forward strand.
GGTATATCGTATTTATAATTTTGTATCGAGATATGGGATTTAAATAAAATGACGATACAATATCCATTGGTTGTGGTAGTATCGTATGAGCGTAAAATGCATCAGTTTCCATTTCACTGCCATGATCTTAATTACCATTTTACCTGGTTATTAACCAGATAGAGGTACATCAGGTTTACAGTAATACAGCACTACATCGATAACCGGATTGCCCCACGAAGTTAGGGCCTAACTTGGGACTAATATCGTCCTGGTAGTTGCAATTCCAGCTCTTTCCATCTGCAACTTGCCATGCGCTGCTGACCACGGCGGCAACCTGCCCGCCGTTCCCGTCAAGGCTGTTATTCCGGCCATCCTCAAACTTGCCATGCGCTGATGACCTCGACGACGACCCGCCTGACGTCCCTAGAGTAGGGGTAGGGCCCGGCGTCCTTCGTGCGGGAATCTGGCCCGCCGTATTTGTTGGCTGGATGTGAAAGAAAGACAAGAGCGATTAAAATCTTCGCATATGTTTGTTTCAAAGGATTTGCAAAGAAAAATTGTAGGACTAAATACTGTAGGAAATTTTTCTACGATGGCTGTTTGATTTGTAGGATTGATTCCCATGTAACTGCACGAGCGGCTTGATCAGATCCTACATGTTTCATATTCCTACGTTTTTCCTATCCTCCGAATCAAACATGCGTGAATTAACCAAAATACACCTGAGTGGCTGGAGCAGATCGGGCGTCATGACCACCGGACGGCCGCTTGGGCATGTCTAAAAGGTTGCTAGATCTCAGGTGATCCAAACGGTTATTGCTAGATCTCAGGTGCTCCAGCACTTTATTTAGTAGTGATGGAGCAACTCAGATCTACTAGGAACCTTTTGGGCACTCCATTGTTTTCGTGCAGTGTCACCGGAATTAATTTCGTAATTAATTTCGTCACTGTCGTGAAACTTTGGTCACACTGCACGAAACACTCTTAATAACCAAAAAGTGTTTAGTGCGGTGGGACCTAGCATCACAACAGAGACGGGCTAGAGCTGACGTCCTGACGTTGTTACGGCCCTGATCCACCATGCATGTCTGCATATCATAAGGAACTAAGTAAGCTTTTCTGGTAACAGAGGGTACAATGTCAGTTCGAAGCGATTATACGATTCTAGTACATGGAGTAGCAGAGACACTAGTAGAAAATGGGCCTATGGTCCCGGTTCGGTTGGGCCTTCAGTCCCGGTTGCCCAACCGGGACTGGCCAATCGGGACCAATGCTGGTCCCGGTTGGGCCACGAACCGGGACCAATGGTTGTCCACGTGGCCTGGTCTGGCTGCTCGTGGGGGGAGACTCATTGGTCCCGGTTCTTAATACGAACCGGGACCAATGAGTGTTTTTTTTTTTGGTATTTAGGGTTTAGGATTCGATCTCGCCGGTGCCCCCTCTCGCCGGTGCCCCCTCTCCCTCTCGCCGGTGCCCCCTCTCGCCGGTGCCCCCTCTCCCTCTCGCCGGTGCCCCCTCTCGCCGGTGCCCCCTCTCCTTCTCGCCGGTGCCCCTCTCCCTATCGCCGGTGCCCCCTCTCCCTCTCGCCGGTGCCTCCGTCGTCTCCCCCTTCTTCGCATCGCCGACGTGCTCTCCATCGTTTCCGTACGCATATTATACGCTCTACTATATACACAGTACACGTTGATGCATATATAATTAATATTCGATCTCTTGCGAGAATACAACTATTTAATTACATGGAGATAGATCAAGCCATCAAGGCATATTTAGTTCATCGTCCGAAGCATAATGTTCTCCCTTTTCATCGATGGCCTCCCTAAGCAGAAATCCCGCCAATTCCTCTTGAATTGCTCCTACGCGCAGTTTTGGGTCGAGCGTCTCCCGCATGTCGCTCAAATGAGTTGTTCTCCGCTCAGTGGTCAACTCGCGAATGAACTCGCAAACGTAGAATCCACATAAATTACTCCCCGGTGGCTGCTGCGGACATGTCACCGATTTATAAGTTAGCTCATCTTTGAATGGACCTTCTACCTTCTGTTTGAAATGTGTCCAACACCTGCTTTGGCAAAGAAAATGAACAAAGGAGTTATTAATTACTTGACATAAGGGAACGAACGAAAGAGGGCGATATAATGCGATAATGATTGAAATTACTTGTTGAGCATTTCTTTCATGTCGGACCACATATCTTGGTCCCAACTTAATGAGTCGTGGACTTCAACTGTGGACTTGTCAGGTTGAATGCTTAGCAGAATCCAGTGGAACCTGCGGACGTTTACATAAAGCAGACATGCATAGCTCATTAATTACACTTAACATCGAGAAAGCCAAATAAAAATATGTACAAGACAGAAACACTCACTTGAAGTTGTAAGGAAATAGTATTTCCGTACAGAAATGTTGCATGGTTAAAAAGGTGGTCAGGTCATGCTCCACGTCTTTGGGGTGATTGACTAAGGTATGTGAATTCACGATATACGGGTCAACGAACCCGACCTCAAAAACTTTAGTTCTTTTGCATTCCATCATCTTCATTCTGCATAATAGCGTACAAAAGGATATATATATAGTCAGGATAATATAATACAGGCAATGAACGAGCTGAGCTAGAGACTTAATTACGAAAATAAATCACTTACAGACAATAGCAAGAGAGGATAGATTTGTCGAGGGCGCGCTTTTGGAATAACTGGAACAGTTCAGTCAGTTGAACCTGTATAACGTAACGTTTGAAGAAATGCTCCACTCTAACGTCCACCGGAAACCAATCTTTCGCGTCCTTCTTTGATGTGTGCACCAGGTACCAGTTATGCAAATTTCGCATATGTGTTGATAGACGCGCGAGCTCCTCATTACTGACCATAGGCTCCCCTTGGACATATTTCCGTGCCATCTCTAACATTGGCGCAGATTCATAGCCTAAAAGTTGACCAAGGCTCATACCCAAGGCGGTAGCCTGTTCCTTGGCCTGCGATACAGTGACACCAAGTTCTTTAGCAGCAGCCATGGCTCTGGGGTCCAATAATTCCAGGTCCTTATCCATAGCGTCTCTGAAGTCCTTGTCGGCATCGGAACACACTATGAGCGGGGGGACCGATTGATTTTTCTGCTGTCCGAGCTGGGCAATTTGTTTCCCGCTTTTTGCACTTCTTCCCTTGTTCTGCTCAGACTGGGCACGTGCTAGCTTAGTAAGTTCACGACCATAGTCAGATGGCAGATTCATCGATATCTGGGATGGCTGCTCAAGGAAGGACTTCCCACTTTTTGGTTTTTGCATCATATACCGGCTTCTGCTCGGGCTTTTTTGGTGCAAAAAAAGCCTTATTGTAGGCAGCCACCTCCGCGGCGTTTTCCGCTACAGTCCTGTCATAAGGTCTAATGGGAAGATTCTTATGAGGTACTGTTGGGAGGGGCGACCTTTTACGTTTCGGTGATCGCTTACCCCTCATAGTACGAGCGGTGGGCGGAAACGGCTGACGCGGCGGCGGAGACGGCTGACGCGGCGGCGGAGACGGCTGCGCTGGAGACTGGTGAGGCGGTGAAGAGGACTGTTGCGCTGGAGACTGGTGAGGCGGTGAAGAGGACTGTTGCGCTGGAGACTGGTGAGGAGTCGATGGCCTTGGCTGCCAGTTCGGAAGCACGATGAATTCCTTTGGCCATAGAATGGTCGCTTTCTTGGCTTCTCCAAGTTCAAGCACCTCCCCATCTTCACCTGCAGGGTGTTGCAGCTTCAGCTCCTCATAATCTTTCATCACTTCATCCACCGCGACAACAGCGTAGCCATTTGGAACCGGAGAGAAATGGTAAGTTGGATTAGGTCCAATTGGTACGACATAGCCGACCGCCACCTTAAAGGTTAAGTTAAAAACTTTCACATGCATCTCACAAGGTGTGCTCTCCATGATATCATCCACTGGGTAGCGACGAAGTGGAGCCACTGCATCATCATTACCATCCTGGAGCTCCGTGGAAGCCACGCTGCTTTTCCGATTCGATGGGACACGGTACCATCGCATGCAGCTTCTACCATGTGCCGTTGAGATTGGCCGCTAGTACCTTGCTGGCTAAGCACGGCAATTTGTTCCTTCTGCAGCTTTAATTCTTCTTCTATATTACGCAGCCGGTCTGCACCAGCGCGTGCTTCCATTGCCTCCTTTTCCTTTCTCCTCTGATGGCTTCTATCAGGAAATTTCTTCCTGTGCTCGGGAATCGCAATTGTCTTGGGCTTGGAGCCAGGTACGCCTCGTAACCGTCCGTCGTGTTCCTTATTCCCAAGGGCGCGTGTGAGCTCGTCATCCTCTCTATCGGGAATGAACCGTCCCTCTTCAACATCCTTTACTGCATTTCTAATTTCTTGGATGGGTAGTAGGGGATTATCTTTGTGTCTTCTGTTATATATGCACTTCCCTTCTGCGTCCAACGTGCCCCCATGCCCGTAAAACCAATTTCTTGCCCGTTCGATCCACTTGAGTGGCTCTGGAGTGATCCCATTAGCCAGCAGGCCCGCCTCAAGTTTCTCCCACTTAGGCATGCTACCAGCGTAGCCACCAGGCCCCATAGTATGGTGGTACATCTTTAGAGCAGCATTTGCCGCATTTTTTGCAGACTTTTCCAGAGCTTCCTCTGATTTCTTGTACGCCACAAATTCTTCCCAGTAGTCCTTTATCTTCTCATACCCTTTATCGAAGTCTGGAGTCTTATTTTTCTTGACAAACAGTTTGTTCAATCTTTTCTTCCAGTTCTTGAATAGCTCGGCCATCTTCTTAAGTGCCCAGTCCTTGACTTTTTGCTCCATGATTTTCCGGGCAATCTTTTCTGCCTCATCTGGATCCTCCTCATCTGAATCCACCTCTGGCGCCGGCAGGGTGAAATTAACCATGAGCTTTCTCCAAAGTCTTTCTTTGCCCTCATCGCTGACATATAGCTGTCCTTTCTCGTTTGGCCGATGCCATTCTCGAACGGTGATCGGGATGAAGTCCCTAACAAGAACTCCGCATTGCTTTACCATTTTATTTTTAACACCAGGGGGAGCAGTCGGTGTGCCGTCTTCAGCGACTCTTTCGATCGTGTACCTTTCTTGGTCGCCCAACTTTTTGGCTGGGCCTCGTTTTGTCCTTACAGAAGATTTGCTCGATCCGGAGGGCTAAAAGAAAAGAGCGTTAATATATGTATATAGACATCAGAGACTTAATTAATACAATCTTCGGCTTCATTAATATATGTATATGCACCTGCCGGAGTTTGCAACATTTAATGTTCCACCGGAGCCTTCGGCTTCTCCCTCGTCGGCTTCTCCCTCGCTGACTTCTCCCTCACCCCGGCCGTCGGGTTCTACCTCACCGGAGCCGTCTCTTCGGTTGAGAGACTCATCTCCCTCACCGGAGTTGTTCAAAAACTCCGTGGTGACATCGACAATATCTTCCGGCCCGCGGATTATATCCTGGAGGATATTTTCCTGATCTTTGTCTCGTTCCATAGTTTCTGCAAATTAAGAACAATGCACAAAACTTTAGTTGGGTAACTTGTTCCATATGTCAAGATACATCTACAATATCATAAACCCGTAAACTCGTATCGTAAACCGTAAACTCGTATCGTAAACCCGTAAACTCGTATCGTAAACCCGTAAACTCGTAAACTCGTATCGTAAACCCGTAAACTCGTATCGTAAACCCGTAAACTCATATCGTAAACCCGTAAACTCGTATCGTAAACCCGTAAACTCGTAAACTCGTATCGTAAACCCTAAACTCGTATCGTAAACCCGTAAACTCGTATCGTAAACCCGTAAACTCGTATCGTAAACCCGTAAACTCGTTAACTCGTATCGTAAACCCGTAAACTCGTTAACTCGTATCGTAAACCCGTAATTTTTTCCCTAACACAAATTCATACATTAAATTTCTAATTCATACATTTAATTTCATAACACAAATTCATACATTTAATTTCTAATTCATACATTTAATTTCATACACAAATTCATACATTTAATTTCTAATTTCAAATTGTTCTAAACCCTCACCGAGAGGGGCCGGGCGGCGCGAGCGGGGGCGTGGAGGGGCGTGGCCGGCGTGGAGGGTCGGCCTTCTTCTTCTTCCTGCCGTACAGGGGCAGAGGTAGGGGAGGTCAGGGGAAGGGAGGCAGGGGAGATGCACCGGCGGCGCCATGGTACCAGGGGAGAGGGAGGAGCTCACCGTGTGGGGGAAAAGGCCGCGGACGTCGATCGACGGCCGGCGTAGGCGGGGCGCGGGGGGGGGGGGGCGCGTGGAGGTGGCGCGTGGAGGAGGAGGCTCGGGCGGCGGCGCGGCGTGGCGGCTCGGGCCGGCCGCGCGTGGAGGTGCGCGCGGGCTCGGCCTCTTCCTCTCTGCAGCACGGGCGGCGCGGCGTGTGGGCGCGGGCGTCGAGGGCACCGGCGTCGAGCGAGGTTGGGTAGCCTGACGGCGTGTGGGCGCGGCGGCACGGGCTCCTCCTTCTTCTCCGGTCCTTAGCGTTTCTGCGAATGAATCGGGGAAGGAGAAGGCAAGCAGTTAAGTAGCAGGGGGTCTTTGGTCCCGTTGCTGGCAAGAACCGGGACCAATGACTCTTTGGTCCCGGTTCTTGCCACCAACCGGGACCAAAGAGTGGGCAGTTAATGCCAGATCAAGCGCGGGATCCACGGACTCATTGGTCCCGGTTCTTGGTAGAAACCGGGACCAAAGAGTCATTTTTCAAAATTATTTCGAACTTTTCAGTTCTGAAATTTTGTTCCCGCCTTTTTTTTTCTTATTTAGGTGTTTGGATATGAATTTCAAATGGTTTTGAATCTGAAAAGACTTTCAACATGAAAAGTTTTAAATTTGAATAAATAATCCAAAACCATTTTCTGTTTTCTAAAATAATTATTCTAACTATACAAACTATTAACCATTTTGCCATTTTCAATTAAAAATGCATTAACTTTATTGCATATTTTGAATTGACAAAACTTTCAACATGAAAAGTGTTTGAATTTGTATAAATAATCCAAAATCAATTTTACATTATTATTGTCATTTTCAATTTAATATGGATAAATTCATATCTTTAAATCCGTAAGTCGAAACTCGACTAATAATACGTATAAATCGATAAAAATTGATTAAGTAAGATTTATGATTAAGTAATAATAATTATTAATTCAGTTAATTCTATTTTTGGTGTTGTAAAATCCCATGGCAAGCAGAAGTAAATGCAGAACAATTTCAGAAAACCTATATTTGTAAGATGAATGTTTGGTGTTGTAAAATGCAGAAGAAAGCAGATAAAAATTATTAATTCATTTATCTTAATGCATTACATAAAAGGTTTAATACATTATTACACATGATACAACGTCTCACAAGCGCTTGAAAGAAACACACCCCTGATCCAACATCACCAACATTATTCTACATAAACGGACTTGCTGGCTCGAAGGCCGTAGGATTAGGGGGAACGGCGGGAGGAGCCAGCCCCGTGGGCGGCCGCCCGGTTCTCGCGCGCACGTTTGCGGCGGAGGGCAAGATCCATGGAGGATGAGTCTTTCAGCGCCCAATCCAGATCGGAAGCCTCCTTCGCCTTGAGCTGGTAGGAAGTCTTGGCTCGCTGGACAGGGTAGTCGCGGACAGACTGGAAGGAGGCTTCCATGGCCTCCTGTATCTGCAACCCACAACCTTCTTCCCCGTCGTCGCTCCAGTCGAAGTCGTCGTCCTCCTCCTCCTCCGCGGGAGGAGCGGCGGCGCCTGGTGGAGGTGCAGCGGCGCCAGGTGGAGGTGCGGCGGCACCTGGTGGAGCAGGAGGCCGGTAGCTGGGCATTCCTCTCCACGCCGGGCTCGTGGGCATACGGCGGGATAGACTCCCGCGGTTGCGCCCAAGCGCGCTCTGCCGAGCACGCTCGACCTCGTCCAGAAGGCGCTGCGGCGGGCGTGGCGGATCCATCTCGTGGAGACGATGCGTTCGTGGCTAGGAATGGTGGATTAGGGTTTACCCCGTCGGCGACAATATATAAAGACCTCCAGGGCAGCGCTGGGGGAGGACAGGTGCCCAGGAAAGCGCTGGGGGAGGACACGTGTCGTGACCGCAAAGCCCGTCTTTACCAACCGGGACTAAAGAAGCACACAGATCGTGTGTTTCTTTCAATCGCTTGTGAGCCGTTGGATCAGGGGTGTGTTTCTTTTGAGGGATTGTGAGCTGTTGGATCAGCAGTATCACGACCACTTCGTGAGCCACATGACCCGGTTGGTGTTACCAACCGGGACTAAAGAAGCACACGGATCGTGTGTTTCTTTCAAGCGCTTGTGAGACGTTGGATCAGGGGTGTGTTTCTTTTGAGGGATTGTGAGCTGTTGGATCAGCAGTATCACGACCACTTCGTGAGCCACATGACCCGGTTGGTGTTACCAACCGGGACTAAAGAAGCACACGTACCCTATATATACCGCCCTCCTCAGACAAGTTACTCACTCACACAAAACATTCCAGCGTCACTCGGAGAGGCATCTTTGGGCAACCAGCGGCAAGACGTCTCTGATGACCTGCGACCGTTCCAAACGGTTGCAGATCATCAGAGATGTGTTGCCGGACGGTTGTAGATCATCAGAGACGTCTTGCCGCTGCTTGGATCGAAGTGGTGCTCAAACACAAAACATTCCAGCGTCACTCGGAGAGGCATCTTTGGGCAACCAGTGGCAAGACGTCTCTGATGACCTGCGACCGTTCCAAACGGTTGCAGATCATCAGAGACGTCTTGCCGGACGGTTGTAGATCATCAGAGACGTCTTACCGCTGCTTGGATCGAAGTGGCGCTCAAACTCACGAGCCACCGTCGGGCTGTATGCAGGGGGAACTGTGTTTGGACGGTCGAAGCTGAGGTTTGAGAGGTTCCCACGGGAGGTGTGGGAGCCGACAACCACCTACCACGCGTGTTTCACCACATAAAGGTTTAATACATTACTACACATCACATAAAGGTTTAATACATTACATTGATTTACATAAAAGCCATGAACCCTTCTTCGCGTATGTCCCTGGCCTATGATCGCTTCAGCCGTAACCATGGAGCATCTTCATTATTTAACGGGATGCTTGGGTCAGTTCTCACTGTGAAGGGCGGAATTTCATCAAACTTATCATAATCTGCTGACATGTCTGTCTTGTCCTCGACTCCCACGATGTTTCTTTTCCCTGAAAGAACTACGTGACGCTTTGGCTCATCGTATTCGTTTGCTTGTTTTTTCTTTTTTTCGGTATTCGTTTGCTTGTTTTTTCTTTTTTTCGGTCTGGAGGACATGTCCTTCACATAGAAAACCTGAGCCACATCATTGGCTAGGACGAATGGTTCGTTCTTGTAACAACCAAGATTCTTGAGATCCACTGTTGTCATCCCGTACAGCTGGTCTACCTTTATCCCTTCTCCATTCATGTTGACCCAACTGCACCGAAACAAAGGGACCTTAAAAGTAGGTCCATAGTCAAGTTCCCATATCTCCTCTATGCGACCATAGTATGTGTCCTTTTGCCCATCGTCGTTTGTTGCATCAAAGCGGACACCACTGTTCTGGTTGGTGCTCTTTTTATCTTGGGCGATCGTGTAAAATGTATTCCCATTTATCTCGTACCCTTGGAAATTCAATACAGTCGAAGATGGTGACGCGGCCAACAAGTAGAGCTGATCTCCGACAGTGGTGTCATTCATGAGCTGTAATCGCAACCAACTGCCGAAGGTCTCCATGTGTTTTTCTTTAATCCAGGAGTCATCCTTCCCCGGGTTCTTGGAGCGTACATAATTCTTGTGTTCCTCGATATACGGAGCCACGAAGGTGGAACTTTGTAGAACTGTGTAGTGTGCTTGAGTTAAAGAATGCCCGTCCCTACATATCAGTGCTTTCTTTCCTAGCGTGCCTTTTCCACTCAGTCTCCCCTCATGCCGCGATTCAGGAACACCAATCGGCTTAAGGTCAGGAATAAAGTCAACACAGAACTCAATGACCTCTTCTGTTCCATAGCCCCTTGAGATGCTTCCTTCTGGCCTAGCACGGTTATGAACATATTTCTTCAAGACTCCCATGAACCTCTCGAAGGGGAACATATTGTGTAGAAATACAGGACCGAGAATGGCAATCTCGTCGCTAGGTGAACCAGGAGATGCGTCATAATATTGAAGAATGATGGGGGGAACACCAACTCGAAGCTGACAAGACATTGGACCACAGCCTTCTGTAAACTTGGTAGAGTTACTGGATCGATGACCTTCTGAGATATTGCATTGAGGAATGCACATAGCTTCACAATGGGTACTCGAACATTTTCCGGTAGAAGCCCCCTCAATGCAACCGGAAGCAACTGCGTCATAATCACGTGGCAATCATGAGACTTCAGGTTCTGGAATTTTTTCTTTGCCATATTTATTATTCCCTTTATATTTGACGAGAAGCCAGCCGGGACCTTGATACTGCTCAGGCATTCAAAAAAGATTTCCTTCTCTGCTTTGGTAAGAGCGTATCTGCTTAAGTATTTACGCCCTTTATCCGTCTGCTTGTTGTATGGGTCTTTCATACGTTGCTGGTCTGCCCGTGCTTCCGGTGTATCTTTTGTCTTCCCATACACGCCCAGGAAGCCTAGCAGGTTCACGCAAAGATTCTTCGTCACGTGCATCACGTCGATTGAAGACCGGACCTCTAGGACTTTCCAATAGGGTAGCTCCCAGAATATAGAGCACTTCTTCCATATGGGTACGTGGTTGTCAGCGTCATTCGGAACAGATAGACTGCCAGGACCCTTTCCAAAGATTACTTCTAAATCCTTGACCATGTCATATATAACATCACCATCAGGGAGGTTAGGCTTCTTCCGGCGATCTGCCTCACCGTTGAAATGCTTGCCGGGCTTTCTTACGGCATGACCGTTCGGAAGAAATCGACGATGCCCCAGGTACACATTCTTGTTTCCCAAATGTATACTTTCAGTCTTATCTAAACAGTGCGTGCATGCATTGTATCCCTTGTTTGACTGTCCTGAAATGTTACTAAGAGCAGGCCAATCATTGATGGTTACGAACAGCAACGCTCGTAGGTCAAATTCCTGTTGTTTGTGCTCATCCCACACACGTACACCTGGTTCGGACCACAACTGCAAAAGTTCATCAACTAATGGCCGTAGGTACACATCAATGTCGTTGCCGGGTTGCTTCGGGCCTTGGATGAGCACTGGCATCATAATGAACTTCCGCTTCATGCACAACCAAGGAGGAAGGTTGTAGATACATAGAGTCACGGGCCAAGTGCTATGACTGGAGCTCTGCTCCCCAAAAGGATTAAAGCCATCTGTACTTAGACCAAATCTTAAGTTCCTTGCGTCATCTGAAAATGTCGGGAACTCTCTGTCGATTTTTCTCCACTGGGACCCATCGGCGGGGTGTCTCAACTTCCCGTCTTTCTTACGCTCTTCTTTGTGCCATCGCAACAACCTGGCATGCTCTTTGTTTCTGAACAGACGTTTCAACCGTGGTATTATAGGAGCATACCACATCACCTTAGCAGGAACCCTCTTCCGGGGGGGCTCGTCATCGCCCTCAACATCACCAGGGTCATCTTGTCTTATCTTGTACCGCAGTGCATTGCATACCGGGCATTTATCCATGTTCTCGTACTCACCGCGGTACAGGATGCAGTCATTAATGCATGCATGTATCTTCTGCACATCTAATCCTAGAGGGCAGATAGCCTTCTTTGCTTCGTATGTAGTCTCGGGCAATTCGTTATCCTTTGGAAGCTTCGGCTTCATTATTTTCAGTAACTTCTCAAATCCCTTGTCAGAACAACCAGTCTCTGCCTTCCATTTCAGCAGTTCCAGTGTGGTACCGAGCTTTGTGCTGCCATCTTCGCAGTTTGGGTACAGCAACTTTTTGTGATCCTCAAGCATGGCCTCCAACTTTAGCTTCTCCTTTTCTGTATCGCATTCTCGCTTTGCATCAGAAATGACCCCACCAAGACCATCAGCGGGCTCATCTGATGCCCGATGTTCACCTCTTTCTTCTTCAACGTCTTCCATAACAGTATCACCGCATTCCTCAGGGAACATAGGATAGTTGTCATCATCCTCCTCTTCTTCATTGTCTTCCATCGTAACCCCTCTTTCTCCGTGCTTGGTCCAACAATTATAGCTGGGCATGAAACCTTTCCGAATCACGTGGTCTTGAATGGTTCTCGGGTCAGAGTACTCCCTGACGTTCCGACACTTCTCACATGGACAAGGCATAAAATTATTCACTTTGTTTGCCTCAGCCACATCGAGAAATTTATGCAGGCCTGCAATAAACTCGGAACTGCGTCGTTCGCCGTACATCCATCGCATCCGTGCATCCATCTGCATCATATATATAATTAAGTTTATCAAATACCATTACAATAACATCTTGAATAGTGAAATGACCACCGTACATCGACACGTGCAATATTTCTGTATCAATTACAGACGAAAAGGATAAAGTTGCTAACCTCGGTGCGGGTCGGGCATTTCATCGAACACATCTTGTGCGTGGCAAAGAGAAAAAAAACTAGCACCCCCACTTCCCACCAATCCAGGAAAAAAAAACAGAGGAGAGAGGGGGGTGGGGGCAACAATATATAGGCAGGGGAGGGGTATTGGTCCCGGTTCTTGGCACGAACCGGGACCAAAGCTCCGCGGCATGCCACGTGGTCCGGCTCTGGAGCTTTGGTCCCGGTTCTTGGCATGAACCGGGACCAATGCCCCCAACCGAACCGGGACCAATGCCCCACGGGGCCCTGGCAGCTCGAACCGGGACCAGTGCCAGGCACTGGTCCCGGTTTTTGCCTGAACCGGGGCTAATGGCAAAACAGTACTCCGGACCAAAAGTCCTTTTTCTACTAGTGAGAGCTGGGCCTACTTAAACAAACTAACCATCGCATGCATCATCAACTGAATATGCCAAATGATATGCGGAGTAGAGTACTAGTAGAAGAAGGAATCACGGATGTATACCTTGAATCGGCGGTAGGTCGTAGATCGACGCTCCATGGGACTTAGGCTCAGTCCACACGAGTAGGCGCCGACCGGCCTCGACGCCGCCGCCAATGTGGCAGAAGAGGAACTACGAGGACCCACCATGCGCCGGCGAGCTACGTCGGCCAGAAGCTCTCTCTCTCTCTTTCTTTCTCTCTCTCTCGACAGAAGGGCGACACAGCAGCACACCCTATTGCCGTCCTATATATATACTGCCGTATTGAAGAGTGGACGGTCTCGCTTCATCTACCTCCATCCACGAATTAAAGAGTGGACGTTTGGGTTTTCCAAAAGCATTAATGCTGTGTTTGGATGTATGAATTAGGACTTGGAATTGAATTGGATTGGGAATTCCAAATCTGAGTTGGAAATGAATTGGCCTCCAATTCCAAATCAATTGTTTGGATGCACAAATCGTGAAATGAATTGGCCTCCAATTCCAATTCTTGTTTGGATGTAGAAACTGTGGAATCGAATGTTTTGGTCGCATCCGTCGTTCTCATCCAGCCACCGCCGCCATCCTTCTCCTCCATGGCTACCTAGGGGCAGCAGCGGCCATGGCCGACGGCAGCGAGGGGCGGAGGCCTGCTGCGACGGCGAGGGGCCTGCAGCGACCGGTGAGGGGGAGTTGCGGCCGGCGGAAGCGGAGGTCTGCAGTGGCGGCTGCGGCCAGCGGCGGCAGAGGCCTGCAGCAGCCGGCGAAGGCGAGGGCCTGCATCGCCCGGCGATGGCGGAGGCCTGCAGCTGCGGCGGTGGCCTGCAGCGGTGCCGAGGGGCAGCAGGGGCCGGCGGCGGTGGGAGGCGGGGGGCCTGGAGCAGCCGGCGGGGCGGAGGCCTGTTGCGACGGCGAGGGACAGCAGCGGCTGGCGGCGGCGGGAGGCGGGGGCCTGCAGCGGCGGCGGTGGCCTGCAGCGGTGCCGAGGGGCAGCAGGGGCCGGCGGCGGTGGGAGGCGGGGGGCCTGGAGCAGCCGGCGGGGGCGGAGGCCTGCTGCGACGGCGAGGGACAGCAGCGGCTGGCGGCGGCGGGAGGCGGGGGCCTGTAGCGGTCGGCAGCGGTAGCGGCTGGCGAAGGAGTGCGGCCAGGAAAATCGAGCAGGGAGGAGCTCGGGAACGAACGGGGAGGAGCTCGTAACGATTCCACCCAATTCCTAGGTCGCGACCTCCGAATTGCGGAAGGGCTGTTTCGCATGCGATGAGGCCCGCTCGGAATTCGGTCGTCAATTCCGAGCCCAATTCCAAAGCCAGGCCAAACAGCAGAATCGGTCCAAAGATTCCAGAATTCCAATTCCAAGCCCCCAATTCATACATCGGGTAAGCATTTTGCGTTGGGAAGGTACCACTCACCTGTCACCATATCTACTAGTATCCTCGTTCATAATTCCCACACCACTGTCCACGTGGGTACGGCCTATGCGTATTCCTTGGTTAATTCGACAAATATAATACTCCCTCCATTTCAATGAATAAGGCACCCTCCTTTTCCGTGTTTTTCATTTGACCAAGCATTACTCCAAATATATAAGCCATACAAGTAGTTCCGGCACAAATCTACTGATAGTAGTATGTAGTCAATTTTTTCAGTTAAAGTTTGTTCCGGCCGACGGGCTGAGTATAATATAATCAAGACTTTGTTGCTCAATCTTTTCGGTCAAAGTTTGTTTTGGGATACGAGTGCACCTTATTCATTGAAAGGAGGTGTAACTTATATAATACAAATATTATTTCATTAGAAAGTATAACATCTCTAGTTTCTAACGATATATATTTTGTAATTTGTAAGTTGTATTGTGTTGATCAAATTGACAGCTTAGAAATGCGCGCAAGCCCTACCCACGGAATACTCCCTCACTATGGGAATGAAGAGCTACGTACGCCGAGGGCCGGCTCATACGCCGACAGCCAAAAGTCGGGGCGTCGGCGTATGGCCCAGCCCGGCCAGCCCACCTCCGCAACCATCGGCGTATCGTTGCCGTCGGCGTAGCTAGGTATACGCTGAGGGCTGCCCTAGGCGTATCCTTGGCCCTCGGCGTAGGCCCGGCTACGCCGACGGTCCCCCTCGGCAAAAAAAAACTAATTCATATGACATCAGAAAAATGCATATAATGTATCAAGATGTTCAGAAAAACATCCTATCCGTTTATGTCAAAATCATACATATTTAAATCATGTACAGTACCATGTTAACAGAGGAACAATTCAAACAAGTCCGAAGTTCTATGTCTTTTTGGGGAAATGAGTAGCAAACGGCCCGTGACACCACATAGTTTGTCGGAACGAGGCCATATTTGGCACATGCGTGGTCCCTGGGATGGGAAGCAAGGCCCCGGTTGCGGATTTCCAATCCGACCCTCGGGCGATGATATATTCAATTTCGGGGTGCCGAAGCGGCTTTTTTTTGTGAAGCAGCTATAGGGTGCGCATTTGAGTATCGCGCGAGACCTCCGCGTAGTGGTAGCTGACCTCCTACGCACCACCTATCACATGCCATATGCGCGCTAGCCATCTGAGAATCCCTGCGGCTTCCTGTGGTGTCCCACCGAATCCGCTAGAAATTGACCGGATTTGAACTAAGGGTACACTTTCCGTCGCTCAAGAAATTCCTGCAAAAATGTTTTTAGGTATACGATGCGTCATTTTATGTACTAAATTTTTAGCGTTCAGCGCATTGGCGAACGGGTGCACGGGCGCGCCCGGTACGGCCATACCACATGTCCCCGAGGCCCCGTTTTACCCGGTTAGTAAACTAAACGAAGTCAAAAACCATGTGGCTTCGCGTGGCGCGATTTTATGTCTCCTAGTAACCACTGCAAAAGTCGGATTCGGGATACAGCAATTATCTTGGAAAACCCTTCACGAACAGGACTATCACGTCCGGAGTTCTATGGCTTTTAGGGAAAATGAGTAGGAAACAGCCCATGACACCGCATAGTTTGTCGGAACGATGCCATATTTGGCACCTGCGTGGACCCTAGGATGCGAAGCAAGGCCCCGGTCGTGGATTTCCAATCTGACCATCGGGCGACGGCATTTTCATTTTCGGGGTACCGAAACGGCTTTTTTTGTGAAGCAGCTACAGGGTGCGCATTTGAGTATCACGCGAGAACTCCGCGTAGAGGTAGGATACCTCATACGCACCACCTATCACATGCCATATGCGCGCGCTAGCCTTCTGGGAATCCCTGCGGCTTCCTGCGTTGTCCAGTCGAATCCGCTGAAACTGATCGGATTTGAACTAAGGGTACACTTTCCGTCGCTCAAAAAATTCCAAGAAAAATGTTCTATGACACATCATGTTATGTGCTAAATTTTGACCGTTCAACGCGTTGGCGAACGGGTGCACCAGCGCGCCCGGTACGACCATACCGCATGTCCCTGGCCCGTTTTCCCTAGTTAGCAAACTAAACGAAGTCAGAAAACCACGCGGCTTCGCGTGGCGTCATTTTATGTGTCCTAGTAACCACTGCAAAAGTCGGATTCGGGATACGGCAATTATCTTAGAAAACCCTTCACGAACAGGGCTATCACGTCCAGAGTTCTATCTTTTAGGGGAAGTGAGTAGGAAACAGCCCGTGATACCGTATAGTTTGTCAGAACCAAGCCATATTTGGCACATGCATGGTCCCTGGGATGGGAAGCAAGGCCCCGGTCGCGGATTTCCAATCCGACCATCGAGCGACGGTATTTACATTTTCGGGGTACAGAAACGGCTTTTTTTGTGAAGTAGCTACAGGGTGCGCATTTGAGTATCGTGTGAGACCTCCGCGTAGTGGTAGGAGACCTCATATGCACCACCTATCACATGCCATATGCGCGCTAGCCATCTGGGAATTCCTGCGGCTTCCTGCGGTGTCCCGTCGAATCTGCAGGAAACTGACCAGATTTGAACTAGGAGTACACATTCCGTCGCTCAAAACATTCCAAGAAAAATAATTTTAGGTCTACGACATATCATTTTATGTGCTAAATTTTGACCGTCCAGTGCGTTGGCGAACGGGTGCACCAGCGCGCCCGGTACGGCCATATACCGCATGTCCGTGAGGCCCTGTTTTCCCCAATTAGCAAACTAAACTAAGTCAAAAAATCGCGCGGCTTCGTGTGGCGCCATTTTATGTGTCCTAATAACCACTGCAAAATTCGGATTTCGGGATATCACTACTAGAGAATAGCCTATAGAGCAGAAAATAGCGCCGGCGCTGAAAAATAATGATGCGCCGGCGCTATATATCCCCGGCGCATACAAAAAATCCTGCGCCGGGCTAAAAAAGTATCCCGGCACGGGAAAAACATTATGCGCCGGCGCTATTTAGCAACTGGGCACGAGCCCGATCCAAATATTACCCCCCGGCGCATAAACCTCCTTATGCGTCGGGGGTATTTTGTATATCACCGGCGCAGGATGGGAGCTACGCGCCGGGGGTAAAATCAGCTGCACGCACGCAAAAAAACTCCCCGGCGCAGGTCCATTTTTGTGCGCCGGGGGTAATGCGCGGTTATGTAATGTGTGTATATACAATTCTCCTGTGTGCGCTCGCCCTAATTACAGATCAGATCGTTTCTGGCTCTAAACCTTGGCAAAATCGCCCGCCGCCGCCGCCCCCACGCGCGCCCGCGTCTCCGGCCGTGCGCCGGCGCCGCCCGAGGTGAGCTCATACGATTCCGGCCGATCCGTGTCTCAGTTACTCTGATCTCTCTCTTCTCCCTCTCTCGCTCTCTCATCTCCTTGACGATATATATACATAGATCGATCGAGGACTGATCGATTGAGATTAATTTGCTGGCACCGCACATGTATTTTATTATTTAATTTGATTCATTCCACCGCCGATTTTAGATATATACATAGATCGATCGAGGAATATAGTATTTTATTAGAGATTTTAGATATTGATTTGTACACATGATATGGCATCGTGCCGAGTTTGTAGGCACGAACATTCGTACGGCCATAATGTGACGGGCTCCAGATTTCATGTCATGACTAAAGTTGGAAATTTTGAGCATTCACTGGTACGATAATAAACTTTTTTGTCATTCTCATAACGAAGTTTTGTTGTTTATGTAATTATTATTATGTTATGGTGTTTATATATATATGCAGACTATCCCGTGCAACGTCCGGTTGGAGTTTAATGAACTTGCAGGAGATAGTGTGTCATTCCATTGCGGAGGACGAACATACAATGTGGATGTCCAGAAAAATGAAGATAAGACACGTTTGAGAGGCGCCGGGTGGCACCAGCTTGTTCAGCGGAACCATTTTATTGGAGCAGAAATGCTAGTTTTTTCCATGGGAGCAGAACCCAAAATTTTAGTTGCTATGTTCAATGAATTTGTTGATGAGGAAGAGGAGGCAGAGGAGGAGGCCGAGGAGGAGGCAGAGGAGGAAGATGAGCAAGAGCCTCCATACATTATCGCTCAGAGGAGCAATCTTACTGAGGGAGAGCTACATGGCCTCGACGTAATTCTTCCTCTTCCTGATACATACATTGGGATGCCGTTTGTTACGCGCCTGACTACTACCAACCTTACTAAGAACCAAATGGTATATGCATACATTCTCTTCGAAATCTATATATATTTTGTGCAAATTAACTTCTATGAAAAACTAAGTTCTCTTATATTTTCCAATGAGCAGACATTACCATCGAAGTTGGTTGAGCTGTTTGAGATCCCCAATGCAGGCACTGCTGGAGTACGCCTTGGGGATGATGCAGTTAGCCATATCCCGTACACGACGCAGACAGATGGCCGTCTCGCCTTCCGCAATGAGGCGTGGAAGAGCTTCCACAATAACACAATCCTGGATATTGGACATCCTGTGCTGATCATCTCGAAGAAAACCAGGCGCAGAAACATAGACATTATGTTTGTCTTTGAGATCATCGATGATTTAGATCGGTGATTATTAATAATGATATATTTTGGATTATGTGCTGAGAACTTGGATTTTTGCCACTTGTTCATGTGATAAATTGTTAAACTACATCGTCGGTGTCATTTATGTGATCAGATAGTACATTTTTAAATATGGAGTGTGACAGCCGATGGAGTGGCAGTCGCGTCTCAACCTGGCCGTGCAGTCACTCCACCGTCTGCATTTTAGAAAAGTTATTCAGCATTGCATTATTTTTCTATTATTGAAATTCCTTTATCATTACAGCAAAAAGCAATTAATAAATCTACGAGAAATTCTCTATTCTTTTATATTTTTTTCCTTTACATTTTCTTTTTTTTCCCTTTTCCTTATCCCCCAAACCCCCATCGCGCGCGCGCCCTAGCTAGCTAACCCTAACCCCGCGCGCGCGCGACCACCCCGTCCGCCGCCGCCATCGCCGCCGCCTCCCGTCCGCCGCCGCGCAGACCACCGGCGCCGCCGCCTCCCGTCCGCCGTCCGCGCGCCGCCGTCTGCCGGTGAGTCTTCTCTCCCTCCCCCTCTCTCTTTCCCACGCGCGAGCGCCGCCGCCCCCACGCGCGAGAGCCCCCCCCCCCCCCCCCCCCACGCGCGAGCGCCGCCGCCCCTCCACGCGCGAGCGCCGCCGATTTGAGTAGATTTTAGGTTTAGTTAGAGTAGAATTTTAGAGTAATTTAGTTAGTAAATTTAGAGTAGAATTTTAGAGTGATCTAGTTTAGTACATTTAGAGTAGAATTTTAGAGTAATTTAGTTAGTAAATTTAGAGTAGAATTTTAGAGTGATCTAGTTTAGTACATTTAGAGCAAATTAAAATTTTAGTGTAAATTTAGTTAGTTTTATTTCTGTATATATCATGTTTATGCAATTGTGGGGTGGATGTGGTTTATTATACAGGTACACTTTTATGCATATGAGTTGCCAATGTTTTGCCGAAACGTTGATTCATTCCGTTTCGGCAAATTTCTGGCACTCCGCATATGACCATTTTTAGCAAAGGTCATGCCGAAATTTTCTGTGAATTTTAGAGTTAATAGCTTTCATCTTCTTGCTAGCTAAACATGTCGGATTTCGGAAACCGCAACGACGGCATTGGGTCTTCTTCTTGGGGCCCTTATCCGCACGTTCTAAGGGGATGCTCCAGAGGCGAAGAAGAAAATGCTGCCACGGTCCGCAAGCTTCAAGAGGAACTTTCTGACGTTAGGAAGGAATTGGTGACCCTTAAAGTAAACATGGACACCATGGTAGAAAATAGGGTCACCCAACTCATGCAGCCGATCAAGGATTGGATTGAGGGAGGTCGACACGGGCCACCTCCTGAGATCACCTTATTAGAGCAGTACCACAAGGTTGATGACGCCGATGACTTCCTCCGTGAATATGATGACACCGCTAATAATGATCAAACATCTGATCCTAGTTTGAAGAAGAAACGGCGGAAAAGGGGAAGGAAAAGTGATTATATCAATACCCGGCCGAGGGTGGTTCATGACCATGTCCAAAGGTGCTCGCAGCCGTATCATGTGGCGGGGAGCCCGATTCTACCGCCTGACAAGTTAAATCAGCAAGTCGGTGTTTTGAAGAATCTGCATGACCTCGTTCTAAGAGAAGAGAAGATTCTTCTCCAAATGCCATATCCAACTTACCCTGTCTTCGTCGCCAAGGTGCCAAAGGGCTTTGGCTTTGTCGATAAACCTCCAGCAGATGTGTTCTTTCTGAGATTTGATGACATCTTCGCCATGTTTCACTTTCAAAGACTCCACCGAAGCTGGGTCCGCCTATTTGCGCTCAGTGAGGCCTACCAGCTCATCCAAGAAAGGAAGTACACCCCAAGATCACGATAATAGACCCATATTACATGATTGAGAGCAACTTGGAAAGCCCTGACGGCATGACCACTGTGACGACCTACATCCAAGATTTCTTTGTGAGCAATAAGGAGAAAGACGTCTTACTCCTGCCTTACTTTTCTGAGTAAGTCATTCGCTAGCTATGAGTAGATGCTTTCGTACATTTCCATCATGAAGCTTAAATTATGTATCTGATGGTGTGTTTCAATTGTGTTGCACTACAGTGACCAATATTGCACCCTCATCGTTGTATCACCGCCGAACTCGTCCACTTTGTTTCTTGACTCCGGCAGTAATACGTGCAAAAAAGACTACACAAATATCAAGAAAGTTTTAGATGATGCTCTCAACATGTACTACCACCGCACGCGAAAGTTGAAACGAGAACATATCCGAGGCGGTAAGCGTGTATTTGGACACCTCACGGAGTTCGCCTGCAGCAAGCAACCGGAAAACAGCCCAAGGGAGGCATTCTATGCCATCCATCACATGCGGCAATATATACGGGATGAGCGGCTACTTAGGATGCCATCTGATATCGCAAAATTCGCGAAGGACTATGCGAACTGCAGTCAAGAAGATCTTAGACGCGAGTTCAATCGCATCCAGTGGAGGCTTGCTGGACTCGTCTGCGATGATGTCCACAGTAAGGACGGGTTGTTCTACAATGGCCCTGTTAAACCATCTAACACGCAGATAGAAAACCGCTTAGACCTGCAGCGCGACTTCAGGGATTTCATGACGTTAGAGGGGGTCCGCCCATTCCCGCCGTGGAAGAACGACGGACATTAACGATGGTGTTGGCTATTCATCTATACGATGATACTTGCTTGCCTTTTAGTTTCGAACATCTTGTGTTATGTAAACTTTAATTATGTGTACTATGGTACTTAATTATGTAACCTTAATTATTTGTACTATGGTACTTGATTATGACGTTCCCTTGCTATATATATTATTATCTGAAATGATGAGTCTTATGTTTGTGTTAAGCTTCATAATTTTTATTAACATCATGTCACAGAACCACAAATATGAATCCGGACCATCCCTTGGCTTCGTGTGCAAGCTGTGGACATGCTCTATGCAAGGATAAGAAGTTTTCGATACTGCTCAAGAGAAACCTTGAAACCATTACGGTATATGTTTAATTTAACATGTTGTGCCTCTAAGTTGTTTATATATAGTTACTTTCACACTTATGCCTGCCATTGCTCTAATTGTTGTTTCTTTCATATAATTTTTCCTAGGCTATCCCTTGTAGTGCAAGACGTGACTTCATGGAGCATATAAATCAAGACATTAATCAATTCGGGCAGTTTGAAGTCAAGCTCGAAAGCCACCGATATCCCATACATGAGAAGAACCACATTGTTCAAGTCACCAATGAGGCAAACCGGACATACTTCCATGGTCCCGGCTGGACAGAAATGACAAAGCGCTATGGGATGGAGCCTGGGGGGAAGCTTCATTTCAGCCTGGATGGTCGATACGGCTGCACCTACTATAAGTACAAACACCACTCCGAGTCCTCGGATGATGAATGTTATTTTCATGATCCTAGAGATTCTGACAGGGTTGTTATACTCCGTTCCAACCCATAGTCGGCGGACGAGTAGCTATATATGTAGCTAGTTCTTTCCATCTAGCTCTTGATCGAGTACTATTCTGTGACTATTTGTATGTTGTGTGTGTTAATACGTTCACTAATGTTGCTATTCTATCATTTAAATAAAAAGTTAAATTATTATACATGTGTATGTATCTATCATTATTATATTTTAAATGCTGAATGTGTATTCATATCATGCGTATAAATTGATATACTGGTCCTGTATAAATATGGAAAAAATACGACAACATTAGCGCCGGCGCAGAAGAACGCGCCGGTGGTAATCTGTAACCCCGGCGCAGAGGTACAACGCGCCGGGGGTAAGTAAGTTACCGCCGGCGCAGAAAATTACGCGCCGGGGGTAGCCTATTACCGCCGGCGTGTTAGCGCCGGCGCGCCTATCCGCGCCGGCGATGGCCAAAATATGCGCGCCGGCGATAGGCTATTCTCTAGTAGTGTATGGCAATTATCTTGGAAAACCCTTCACGAACAGGGCTATCACGTCCGGAGTTCTATGGCTTTTAGGGGAAATGAGTAGGAAACGGCCCGTGACACCGCATAGTTTGTCGGAACCAGGCCATATTTGGCACATGCGTGGTCCCTAGGATGGGAAGCAAGGCCCGATCGTGGATTTCCAATCCGACCATCGGGCCACGGTATTTTCATTTTCAGGGTACCGAAAGAGCTTTTTTTTGTGAAGCAGCTACAGGGTGCACATTTGAGTATCTCGCAAGACCTCTGCGTAGTGGTAGGAGAACTCATACGCACCACCTATCACATGCCATATGCACGCGCTAGCCATCTGGGAATCCCTGCGGCTTCCTGCGTTGTCCCGTCGAATCCGCTGGAAACTGACCGGATTTAAACTAAGGGTACACTTTCCGTCGCTCAAAAAATTCCAAGAAAAATGTGCTACGACACATCATGTTATGTGCTAAATTTTGACCGTTCAACGCGTTGGCGAACGGGTGCACCAGCGCGCCCGGTACGGCCATACCGCATGTCCCTGGGCCCTGTTTTCCCCAGTTAGCAAACTAAACGAAGTCAGAAAACCGCGCGGCTTCACGTGGCGTCATTTTATGTGTCCTAGTAACCACTGCAAAAGTCGATTCGGGATACGGCAATTATCTTAGAAAACCCTTCATGAACAGGGCTATCACGTCCAGAGTTCTATCTTTTGGGGGAAGTGAGAAGGAAATGGCCCGTGATAACGTATAGTTTGTCGGAACGAAGCCATATTTGGCACATGCATGGTCCCTGGGATGCGAAGCAAGGCCCCGGTCACGGATTTCCAATCCGACCATCGAGCGACGGTATTTACATTTTCGGGGTACCGAAATGGCTTTTTTGTGAAGCAGCTACATGTGCGCATTTGAGTATCGTGCGAGACCTCCGCGTAGTGGTAGGACACCTCATACGCACCACCTATCACATGCCATATGCGCGCGCTAGCCATCTGGGAATTCCTGCGGCTTCCTGCGGTGTCCCGTCGAATCTGCAGGAAACTGACCGGATTTGAACTAGGGGTACACTTTCCGTCGCTCAAAACATTCCAAGAAAAATAATTTTAGGTCTACGACATATCATTTTATGTGCTAAATTTTGACCGTCCAGTGCGTTGGCGAACGGGTGCACCAGCGCGCCCGGTACGGCCATATACCGCATGTCTCGGGGCCCTGTTTTCCCCAATTAGCAAACTAAACGAAGTCAGAAAATCACGCGGATTTGTGTGGCGCCATTTTATGTGTCCTAGTAACCACTACAAAAGTCGGATTTCGGGATATGGCAATTATCTTGGAAAACCCTTCACGAACAGGGCTATCACGTCCGGAGTTCTATGGCTTTTAGGGAAAATGAGTAGGAAACGGCCCGTGACACCGCATAGTTTGTCGGAACGAGGCCATATTTGGCACATGCGTGGTCCCTAGGATGGGAAGCAAGGCCCGATCGTGGATTTCCAATCCGACCATCGGGCCACGGTATTTTCATTTTCGGGTACCGAAATAGCTTTTTTTGTGAAGCAGCTACATGGTGCGCATTTGAGTATCACGCAAGACCTCTGCGTAGTGGTAGGAGACCTCATACGCACCACCTATCACATGCCATATGCGTGCTAGCCATCTGGGAATCCCGCGGCTTCCTGCGGTGTCCCGCCGAATCCGTTGGAAACTGACCGGATTTGAACTAGGAGTACACTTTCCGTCGCTCAAAAAATTCTAAGAAAAATATTCTTAGGTCTACGACACATCATTTTATGTGCTAAATTTTGACCGTTCAGCGCGTTGGCGAACGGGTGCACCAGCGCCCGGTACAGCTCTCCCGGGGCCTGTTTTGGCCTGATGGGAAACTGAATGTCATATTTGGATTCCTCTCATTTTTAGGTTCAAAAGATAATATGGATGTTACATTTGGATTCCTATCATTTGTATGATAAATTTAGACATATTATTTATCGAATTCTGATTAACAGATTTAAAGATATTAATTATTTCATATTAAATAAAAAGACAAAAAATAAAATCATTTATTGTTATTTGAATTCTATATTATTATTACTTTTAAACAACAACTGATTTTTTTTAATTTCCCAATCCGTTTTCGGCGAGGGTTCGTACCCGAGGGCGGTCGTCGGCGTAGCTGTTATATGCCGAGGACGGAGATACGCCGAGGGCTTCGACGTCAACGCCGAGAGGGAGCTACGCTGACGGCCGCCGTCGGGGTAGACTACGCCGACAGCCAGCTGTGTCTAGGGTTTAGGGTTTAGGGGCGTAGCAGGCCATTCCTGTAGTGTCAGTTCTTATTTACCCTCCATTTTTATATAGTCAAAGTCAATTTTGCTAATGTTATGTTTGGCAAAAGATGTCCAAGCAAAGGTTTTGAATATAATTTGTTGTTATTATTATTAATATTGTTGTTGTTGTTGTTTTTTTTTGAATTTTATGTTGTCGTTGTTATTGTTATAGCTATGTTTTTCAGCTTGTCCTTTAGGGCATGTTTGCTTAGTACATGATAGGAGTATGTAGGATTGCAATGTTGATTTAGCTGTCAACATGGCTAAATAGTTGATTAGATGACTAAGTGCTGAAATCTGACACAGATTAAACCACCATGTAGTGGAAAACTGCATAAAATTCGTCCAGGTGGTGGTTTGTGCAACACGATAAGTGGGACATGGTACTCTAGGACACTTTTTTGGACAAATTTGAGGAAGTCACCTGTTGGACGGCACCATTTAAATTCTATCTACTCGAAGGCGTGATCTATGCTGAGCAAACCACTGCAACAGTCGTTTCAACACAGTTGTACACGTGACCACTGACAGAGCTTGCGGGGTGCTCGAGAGGATAGAGAGAAGAGAGGGATGGTAGAGGAGGGACCTACAGAAATTCACTTTGGTGCTCGAGCTCCATTTAGCTAAGGGACCTACAGATAATGTTGTAATCTATCAACACAAAAGAATGTCAATCTGAAATGGGTTATCTAATGGACTTAACAAAATGACAAAATCTGACAGATTTTGGATGGCTGAATGTGTGCACTGTTCACTACTTTAGATATCAGAATTTGGCATTTTTGTGGGAGAGTATGAAAAAAAAAGAGACCAGTAACATATGGTGTTGTCCCGCGTGGGCCCCACTCGCAGTGATCCAAAGTATTTCGAACTGTGAGGGGAAATCTGGAAGTGGAGAGGGCAGAGCGCGCGTCGCCTGTTTGGGTGGGGTGATGTTGATTATGGACTCCGTAGCTTTTCTCGGTATAGTGTGGGCTTGCTCTGCATACATCTGAGCTTGCTCGCTCACGAAGTAAAGTAGAGTTGTCACATCAGAGCTTGTCGCTCTTAAGAAATTTCAGAGCTTGTGTCAGTGCATGGCATGCAGAGCGGCAAACTGGCACCACATGCGCTCGCTAGCACCATCGGGGGCATCCAGCGACGCCGAAACTACCAGTACTCGCTCACAAGTGCCTCGACTTTTTCTAGATAAGGATGTACTACTACTGTTGAGAAGCTGACCTCAGTCAGGTAGATTTCGAACTTTCTACTATTCCCAGTCCTTACTGCTAGGAATATTTCCGACAATAAACGAATTTCTATCATCTATATATATGATAGGAGTACAAGGAGTTTCCTGTGTTTCAATCGTACTTCCCCCGTCCACGAATAAGTGTACATATAGCTTTTTGTGTAACTCAAACATTACTAATTTTGACCATTTTTTAAGGAAAGAGTAGCAACAGTCATGACACTAGATTAGTACCACTAGATCAATCTTGAAATGTAGTTTCTAATAATTTCATGTCACGTATGTTTCTATTCTATGATAAAAACGTTGGTCAAATTTGAAAATGTTTACTTAGATAAAAACCAGATTTCTTGTAGATATGGCCATTCATGGAGTAGCATTTCTTGTTTCCAGGAGGGGTGACCACTAGCCCAACTAGACGCACTGTACGAGTAGCTCTATAGCCACGTCCTAGCACCATCTAGCTGTAGCAATGGCAGTTAATTTGCACGTCCCAGTGCTCTAAATTGTCTTGTCGAATCAATGGTTGGGGCAGTATGACCAAAGATACGTCCTTGTTTTTTACTATGCAATGAAGATACGCGACCGACGGAGAGAGAGGAAAACAGAGTACTACCTCCGTTTCAGTTTATTAGTCTTATGCGTGTCCCTAGCTCGTCTAATTGATAAATTTAAAAAAAACTCAGCTAAGTGGCCAACTTAATACTATGAGTTATATGTTACAAATAATGTATCATTAGAAATTTTAGATTTTATATTTTATAATAATACATTTTTTATGTTATATAGGTCATTTTTTTGTATTATACTATAGGTCAAATTGATGACCTAGGGATACACACATGACTAGTAAACTGAGACGGACTGAGTAGTATGCTGAGATTTCTCGCACCTCACCCTTCTCACGAGAAAGCTAGCTATGATCTGACACCACCTGAGCTCCCGCGTGTCCGTGGCACAGAGTCTGCCAAAGTCACGCACGCTTGGACATGGGGCTAACCCGTCCTCTAAAAACTATTGGATTCCATTTCCTAGCCATTGGACCTTATTCAGATCAGATCGGTGCGAATTACCATTCCATACAAACAGCTCTTACATACTTCTACGGTGAAATTGAATCTACAACAAATAAACTAGATTAGAAACACTCCACAAACTAGCCCGAGCAGGCCAAATCGGTTACCTTGAGCGGGATTTGAGCTCTTAGTAGTGGGCCCCAATTTGCTAATAGCCTGCTATTAGGCTAGCTAATGACTACTAGTGTGTTCTGTGCAAACAATTACAACAAAAAGTTCTCTGCAAAACTAAACAGAAGTTGTGGTTTTGTGCGCCATTAGCCCCACCGAGTGGTGTAAAGTGCTATTCCCTCTCTAATTAGTCTACTTTCTAGAAAAAAACAGACAATTTAGGGAAGCATTAATTACTACTACCTCTATTCCAATGAATACGCCTTTTTTTCTAAAGTCAAGCCAAGTCAAGTTTGACAAAAAAGACAAACAAAATCTATCAACAGATAGCAGTTTCCATCCACCACACACTTGGAATATCTGAAGGCTAGGAAAAACACGGGAATCCTCAAAATCATAATTAAATAATGGCAAAAATAAATATAATGATATGATTAGGTTATTATAACGCAGATACCACCTAGTTGCAGCGGACCCCAGGTTTTGGTCTAATATGTTGCACCTAGCCCAAACAGAGGGTACATAATAAGTTGAGAGAACATTAATTGCACATAAAGGTGAAATTAAAAACATAGAGACCGTGCACATACAAAATATTTGAACATCATGTAGTATAGCATGAATTAAATGACTCATGGCAGGTAATTAACTCAAAAATCATTATAGTGTGTCCCGTGGTAGCTAGTCTACTACTAGTTTAAAATCAAAGATTCACATCACCTTACAGGCCCGATAGATACGGTATAGAGGAACTGGCCCACATGTAAGGTATGTATTAAGATTTAAAACGCTTGGGTTGTGCAAGGTGTAACACATTAGACGAAAACATGGGGTCATCTACAACTAGTGTTTGATTTATGTGTTTTGTGCAACATGTGCGCAATTTACTCGTACACTAGACGGGCAGCGCGCTTCACCGCGCCAGTTGCAAATCATTCTTAAATGGCTTGTTCTGTGCTTTCTATCTTTTGGTTTCATAATATAAGTTTCTTTGTATGACTATTATAGAACTCATACTATATATGCTTATCATCACCAAATAACTGTCTTTCTAAACACTTGAGTTTACAAACAACCTGTAGCACTTTAAACCGGATGGCAACTCGTTCTCTTTTTGCTGATGATAAATCTAGATTTTTGTTCACACCATTGAAACCAAATGTATCAATCAACTCTGATTTCCATGAAATCTCATACTTCCTCGGACTTCTTGGTGGAACGCTCGATGTTGGTATCCCCGCAACACTGAGGATAAGATTCTTGCTCCTAGAGCGTGCAATGATGTGGTTTTACAGAGCGGTGTAGGTGCAGAGGTGCCCCCGATGTGCATGTCGCCTTATGGCTCTGCATGTATAGGTCCCCGCGCCTCATCCACCGCACCTCCACCGACAGAGATCTCGATGACGATCGTTACATAGTGCGGGGTGGCAACCTCTTCCGTCCTAGGGTGCGGCGACTCGCATCAAGGTCCCCGCGGCTCCACCAAAGGAGATTTGAACGACGATCTTGACGGAGCGTGGGGCGGCAACCTCTTCCTAGGGCGCATCGGCGGCTCTTGTTCAGCTCTGCTGCAGGGTGTGATATGTCGTTCGGGAATGGGAGACGACAGAGGTTCCTGTTCAGCGCCGCTTCATGGTGGTACGGCAACAGGTCCAGGAGCGAGCGGCGGTGATGGGTCCTATCTAGCACCTCTCTAGGGTGGGGCAGGTAGTCCGGGAGCGGGAAGCCGTGGTGGGTGGGGCGGCGGTGAACCCTAGAGCTCGGGTGAAGGGAAGAGGAGAAAGAGAGAATGGATGGGCATGCTCGGGTGTGGGGAGGTGCGAGCATGCGAGGAAAAGCGCCGAAAGAGGTGCCTCCTTTTCACTAGTACACGTTTGACTATATATGACGATTTGGGGCTGACGTTTGGGGGAACTGTGGGCGATTGTAAAATTCGTGACGATTTTGTATTTTTGCGTCTTAGATCTGGCTTTGGGCTTCTTGGGCCAGAGAGATAGTGACGCGTGGGGTCCTAAACGTCAACGATTGTCCAAAGATTCCCCGTCTCCGGCCGAAGAGGCAACTCGCGGAGGGAAACGCGTCGCAACATATGGGCCTTTCGGGCCGGCGACACATATGGACCCACACTGTGAGCATCTTTTCACGTACTTTTCTGTCGGGCGCCTCGTTCTCGGACTTGGACCCACACAAGCCCGCACAAGAGTCCAAGGCCAGCCGCATAGGGACCCGCTTTACAAGCTCTGCCTGCACACATGTACTGGCCCTGCCACACTCGGGCCCGCATGTCAGATACGGACACGCGCCTTCTCCGTGGGGCCGGACCTTCAGACCGCATGTAAGGTCGTGTAGTGGCCCACCATTGTCAGTATGAACAACATGGGCTCCACATGTCAGTTGCCGACCCCAATTTTTTTTGCGCACGTGTACACCGGCGGTCTCATTAAGCCCTGTCGGTCCCGCGTGTCAGTGTTGGAGCCAACTGTTAGGGAACTTCGTGGGTCCATGTTTCTGACTTTGCGACGTGGGTACAATATGTCAGGCAAATTGGGCCCACATGTAGTTTACTTTTCCAGTCAGGCCCACTTGTCAGTTCCAATTCGCCACAACTTGGGCCCAATTCGGCAGAACAAATGGGCCATGAATGAAGCACTGTTTATTCATTATGAAAGAGGATCCCCCACAACCCAGTTTACATGTTCAAAATTTGACACACGTAACAGACCAAGTACAAAGCCTATTTCGGGAAAATCATGTCGCGGCCACCTTATATAGCCCATAGCTAGGCCGCTAGCAGTTCGAAACCTACGTAAGTTTAGGCCCATGCTAAATTTTATCCGGTCTCCCTCAAAAAAAAAAAAGAATGAAGGGCCGGTCTGTATTCTGTACCTAGATTGTTTTGGCGTTGTTATCCGAACGAAACGGGTTTGCTGTTGCTCCTAAATAAGCCTAATAAAATGAAAACACTATCTGCTTCTTCTAAATTATCTAAAAACTCAAACAAGTATTCCTCTGACCATAAAAGGATGTCGCACGTTTGTGTAAATTTAGTTGTATCCAGTCACTTTTTAATGTACTATATATACATCCGAATTTAGACAAAATCGGCGACATCCTTTTGTGGATGGAGTACAACATTTCGCGGAAGTAACTTAAATACGCTTAATATGATATGACCTTTTTTCCCCCTTTTTTTTTTTGAGAGAGAGTAACCTTTTTTTTTCTGAGAACATACGTATCCGCAGGACGACATATAATTACATCTACGAAGATATCAGCCCATAAACCGAGAAATCAGCCCACTAAGGCCTTCCCCAGCGTGTTTTTTTCAACGGTGCTATAATAAGCGGTCTGGGTGCAAAAACAATTTCTACTATATTTAATCAACCTGCAATGTGGCAACGAACAAGCTGTGGAAGGCGAGACAGCCAAGAACTGAGTAACACCCTAGCTTCATAAAACATGTTTCCACAACATTAAACAAAAGCTATATAAACATGATGAAATCTCATTACATATCTTCTCACAAACTCTAGTGTTTTTTCTGAGCGATGAAAGAAATTCACATGCCAGGATACTACATTAATCATCCTAATTAGCTGAGAGAAAATGCATCAGCACGGTTCCTAATTTCCGTCCCGAAAGTTTCAAGTGAAATCTCAATACATATCTTCACACAAACTCTACTAATTTCCCAGAGCCGGAAAAGGCCTTCACAGGCAAGGATTCTGCAATAATAACCCTAAAAGCTCACAGAAATTGCATTAACGAGGTTGGCAATGTTGCGTCCTCCAACTGAATGATGAAGATAGTAACACATCAGTCGTCATCAGTTATGCATGGTGATGGAAGTTAACAAACAACCAGATTGGGGTCATTCATCATCTGAGTCCAAAGCTCCCCAACTCTTCTTTTAGTTGAGCGTGTTCCTCTATAAGTTTTACATGATCACAAACTCCCCGAGTTCACGCAAACTCTTGCAAGAAGCCTTGAGCCTTTAAGTCTAGTCTCTACATACAAGTAAATACAAAAGAAGCTAAAGTGAATAAATCAAGTTTCAATTGATTATAAGTATCTTGGCCACAATGAAAATGAGAGCAATCCAGATTATTCAAACATAAAAGTAACACAACAGACAAGCATAAAACTGTGGCAGGCACATCCTGAAAGTTCTTTATATGATGGATTAAAAGACATGCAAACAGATTCTGCCATACTGAGGTATGCTCAGTTTCTCACCTCCTTATTGAAGTTCCACCTGCCATTAGGTGCAATGGTGCATGGTGATGTCGAACAGCGGGATGCCGGGAAATTCACCATTTTAGTCCAAAGCTCCCCGAGTGGCATTTCGTGTGGTGTCACCGAAGTCGAGTCTCTACCTACATGTATGCTGAAGTAAATAAATCCAGTTTAAAATGAACTATCTCGGCCAGAATGAAAACACAAAAATAACACAATAGAAAAGCTTATTTCTAGTCTCAAAACTTACTTATGCTATTTATCATACAAACTTTCATACGTAATTTTATTAATTAGAGAAATGATTGTTGCGTCCTCCAACTGAATGATGAAGATAGTAACACATCACTCGTCATCAGTTATGCATGGTGATGGAAGTTAACAAACAGCCAGATTGGGGCTATTCATCATCTGAGTCCAAAGCTTCCCCAACTCTTCTTTTAGTTGAGCGTGTTCCTCAATAAGTTTTGCATGATCACAAACTCCCCGAGTTCACGCAAGCTCTTGCAAGAAGCCTTGAGCCTTTAAGTCTAGTCTCTACGTACAAGTAAATACAAAAGAAGGTAAAATGAATAAATCAAGTTTCAATTGATTATAATTATCTCGGCCACAATGAAAATGATAGCAATCCAGATTATTCAAACATAAAAATAACACAACAGACAAGCATAAAACTGTGGCAGGCACATCATGAAAGTTCTTTATATGATGAATTAGAAGACATGCAAACAGATTCTTCCATACAGAGGTATGCTCAGTTTCCCAAGTCCATATTGAAGTTCCACCTTCCATTAGGTGTATAAAGCTCTCTACAGCAATGTCTCAGAACTGCAATCTGCTGCACCAGCAAATAAAAAAGCAAGTAAGCTATGACTGAAAAAGGATCAAGTCCTGGATCCAATTTGCAGTGCATTGTTGCTGTTTGGGTTAAAAAAGAATCAAGTCCAGGAGATTATCCTTAGATCTATGAAACCAATTGATAGTTGAGAGTGGAATCGTGCAGTAAAAATAGCAGTAGGGCTCTACCAACCTATGTCTCTAGAAGACTCTACCGTCAGCCTGCATAAACTCTGGAGCAATCAAAGGAGGTACGCTGATGCCTCAAGCTTATTATCAACCTACACCTGCATAATGATGCGACTGATCAAGGAGGTACAAGTTCGGGGCAGCCATCAAGTGATGATGATGAAGGTGATGATAATCCACCTGATTCCCCATCAGTGCAGCAGTTGAGAAGAAGTGGGAGAGATCCAGTTCCTTCCACCAAATATCCACCACATGAATATGTGTTGATGACTGACGCAGGTGAGAAGGCGGCAGTGTCTGATGAGCACAAGAATGAATGGTCAGAAGCCATGCCTCAACCAGCAGTACATCTTGTAGCAAACATTACATGAGCACCAAAAACATAAAGATTTGTTGTTTAAGAATGATTCAAAAACAAGAAGAGCGAGAGAGGAATTAACCTCCAGCAGGATTAATAAGGCTCAGCTAACGTGCTGCCATGCCTTGGAAAGCCTTTCTGTCTGTCCAAAAACTCTTTCGAGTACTGGATCAGGCAAAGGGATCCCTCAACAAGCTGTCTATCTTAGGTTTCTGCAGGATCGAGACTTTCGTGCGGTGTCACCGAAGTTTAGTCTCTACGTACACGTAAATACAAAGGAAGGTAAAGTGAATAAATCAAGTTTCAATTGATTATAACGGCCATAAAACTTGATTATAAGTATCTCACAGTAAAAGTGAGAGCAATCTAGATTATTCTCAAACACAAAAATAACAAAACAGACAAGCATAAAACTATAGCGGACACACCTTGGGTGCGGCAGGCGGTCGGGGAAGACGACCTTCGGTACCGGAGGGTTTCAGGACGACAACCCCGCCCGCGGATAGACGCGCCATGGGACGGAAGATCCCACCGCTTGTGCTTTGGCATTGTTCGCCTCCCCTCGCTCGGCCGCTGCTCCCGCGCTTCCATGCGCCGGCGAGAACGTCTCTCCGACCGCCCACGTCTAGCCATGCCTTCTCATCCTCGTCTTCGACACCTTCTGCTTGGAGCCACCAGATCTTGCCGAGGAGGAGATGGCAGAGGCGGAGGAGCCGCGGTGCACTCTAACGCTGGATCCGTTCTCTCCCACCGAAAAGATCGAGGCTCAAGAGTGGTACGTCTCCAGTCCTCTACAGGGTCGCCGGCGGCGCCGCCGTGAGTCGCGAAGATGCGGGAGAGACCGAGGGAGTGGTAAACTGGGGGCTTCCGGGTAGCGAGCGGTACTGTGGGCTCAGCATATTGTTTTTTTTTTTGACCTGGGCTCAGCATATTGTTAGGGCACGTACACTGCGGTGATGGCAGCCTTCCCTTAGGCATGCCACGTAGGATTTTTGCTTAGTTGGAGGAGAGAGAATTAAGAGAGAAGGCTGCCTTCCCTTAGCTAAGGGATCATCTCTTAGAAAATATAAGGGAAGACTATTTTCTCCATTGTACCACATATGTCTTCCCTTACCAACAATTTCCTATTAAAATTTAATTATTACTATTAATTGCTAGATAACTATAAGAGATAGTGCATTGTATGACACTTATCTATCGCCTTCTCTAACTGATGTGGTCGGATAAGAGAAGGCATGCCTTCCCTCCCTAATAGGATAGTCCCTCTAACAGATGCCTGATTTTAGGGCAGCAAAAAGAAGTATATGACACCTACTTTTTTGTTGCTTTACCAAATGCCCAAATGTAGGGCACGTCATCTCCAACAGCTGCCCTATTTTAGGGCACCAATGCCGCCGCCTTCTTCTTCATTTTTTGCACATTTGCATACATATATGTCAAACAAAATAATATGTAGATGATCCAAGATAATCTCAAACAAATAAAACTTAAATTGTACTTCAATTGTTACAACATAATACAAATAGTTCACCAAATAATTTGCGTTAGGCCGTTGCCGCTCTGTAGCCGACACCTCCGGCAACCTTGCCACGACCCCAAACCCGCCACCCACACCACCAATGCCGCCATTCTTTGGTGAGTTAGGTCGCCTCTCTCTAATCGTAAGAATTGCTATTAGGTAGTCTAATCCTTAATTTGGACCTCTTTGTAACAAACTACACGTATAGTTGGGGTTCAATTCGCGAGTCATTGAACATTCTCAAATCTAAAAACATGCTTGCATTGCTTGGTTCATAGAACTCTTAAACGCGTTAATGGGATATGATCATAAGAATGCATGCCAAATGTGCAAATCGAAATACTTACGTTGAAAAATACATGAAGTTAACTTAGGTTGTTTGGTTCACATGAATTAATAATAACAAAAACATAGGAATCATAACAAACATGTTCAGTTCACGGTCATGCACGTGAAAAATTTACCGATAATATATCGATTCTTCAAGCATATACATAAATTTAGAATGGAAGTGAGGATTAATTCTAAATTCCATACTAATGCATGTTTGTATGGCTAGGATTGGTATATGGATATTTCGATATGGTTAGCTAGCTAGCGCTAGATATAGGAATGTTCTTGTGGGTTAGGTATAAGTGTGTAATATCCTTCCCCATGTGCACTTAATATAAGGGCCGCGTAAGCGAAGTAGTAGGATTGTGAAAGGCCCAGCTGAGATCAGAATGTGGCTTCCTGGATCTAGATGGATTGGGCTGGTAGGTATTTTTGCACAACCATTATTAGCTAGGATAGTGGTATATGCCAAGTAGATCTAAAAGACCACCAGGGGTATACATACTCCATCCGTTCTGAAATAATCTACATTATAGCCCCAAATTTTGTTTTGAAATATTCTAGATTTTAGCTTTTAGTCAACATCAACACTAAAAACGAAGTTGTTTTACTCTCTTTATATTATTGGGCGTTGCTATTTTCAATGTTGCTTGGATTGGTTGTTCACATATGTATGCAAGTACGTATGCTAATAAATGCAATACTAATTTGTCTCATTTTTCCTAGAATGTAGATTAAATCAGAATGGAGGGACTATGTTGGTAAGTGGGTGGATATCGCCGAAAATAAATTTTATACTGCTTTCATTTACCGGCCGCCGTCCATATTTTCACCGGTGAAGATAGATAAATGAACTAGTGCATGCGCCAGTTCTCATTTGTCCAATTTGCGACCTTTCAGTGAGACGAAATAATGGAAATAGTTAGTTGAATGAAGTGAAGTCTTTCACGTTTTTTGTCTTTCGTGCCCAATGTCTACATCCTATATATCTACTTTACAATATGTGGTGACAACTACTCCCTCTGTTTGGGATTATAGGGCCTTTTAGCCAATTTTCTAATACCAAGAAAATCCATAACTTTCATCATTAATTAGTGCATGCACTAATAGTATCACATGCATGAAAGAAGAGAGAGAAAAATGAGAGCATGCATTGGTGAAGAGAAGATATAATAAATGAGATAGGCCTTATAATACCAAACATTTTAAAAATACTCTCCGGCCTTATAATCCCGAACAGAGGGAGTATATTGTGCCCATCGAAATTGCTTCACGTACGACAGTTTACGTACGACATCTGTACGACACTACCTTTTCGTCGTGCTAATAATATGGCTTAGTGCTGAATATCCCAGCCCAATAGCCCATGATTCCGGCTCAAACCCAATTACCCAAACATGTGATACTCCATACTCTGCCCAACCCGACCAAAACATACTCTCAGTTAGGTTATGTCCCCCCTTCCTTATCTCGTTACTGTTCGAGAGAGGCGACCTCGAGGCGACTCCTCTGTCTTCGCGTCTCGCCGGCGAAACCGCTGCTCCCCTTCGCCTCCGGCCGCCGTTTCGGCGCCGTGAGGTGGAGGGGAGCTCCGGTTCTCGCCGTGCGTGTAGATAGGTTAGGGTTTAGTGTAGGTCTTCCGTTTCCGGGCGACGGCATCGAAGACGGCGGCGGTGGCGTCGTCGCGTCGGAATAAGTCCTCCCCCTTCTTTCCCCGTTCCGGCGATGACGCCGGGGAGGTCGTGGAGGTTTTGGGTTGGGGTCAGGCGTCTCTGGCCTACCGTGGTGGCGTGGGGAGATGTGGCCCTGAGTGGGGGTTGGTTTCCTTCAGATATGGCAGCGAGCTCGTGTCTGTGTCCCTCTGGCCGGCCGTGGAGGCGAGGGGAGGGCATGGATTGCTAGCTTGGGCTCTGGTTCTGGAGGAAGCGGTGCCAGAGCTATCGAGCGGTTCCTGGTACATGGCGGTGGAGTCGTGGCAGTTCGTCAAGCTTCTGTGGAGGAAGGAGACGGCTGGTTGCGATTCTTCGGCGAAGTTTATCTCGGTAATAAGCTCGTTTTTTGTTGTTTCTCTGTTTCTCTTCTCGCTACCGTGGTGGAAGAAGAAGAGTGCTCGAGGAGCGGTTGGGCCTGTGGCCGGCAGCTTTCTGCTGTGTTTGTTGTTCCCAGAAGGTTTCTTGCGGGTGTGCGTGCTGGAAGAGGACGGTGACCCGACGGCCGGCTTGGTTCGGAGCGTTGCTCCCGCCGATGTGGTTTCTCGCCGTCGTGCAAGATCTCGACGTCCGCGTCGGGTGGATATTGCGGCGACATCAACGAGGTTAATTCCTCTAAAGTTCCCTGCCGGCTACTCAGCTGCCGTGCTCTGTTCTCTCCTCCGGTGGTCGTCAATGGAGGTGCAGCGGTGGCGGATTGCTCTGCTCAGAGAAGTGTCAATGGACTTAGTTGTATTTTCTTTCTTGTTTTCGGTCTTCTCTGTAATTTGGGAACAGTTGTCCCGTATCTGGATGTATTTTGTACGCTTGTTATACGTTGAGTAATATATCCAGGTATAGTGCCCTTCAAAAAAAAAAACCCGACCAAAACATATGTACGAACTACCTTTCCATGACTCGGTCCAGTAACGATTCGTTTTGTACGTTATTTTTCATAGAAATCCAAAAATATTATCTTGAAATAATTAATTTCATAAGTATTGCTCAGTGGTCGGCCCGACAGACGCAAACTAGAAATTTGTCCGGCCGCACGTATTACACCACTATAGACTCTCATTGTCGTGGTGTAGACATATGCCTAAGTGTAGGCTTGTGAGGTGTGGGAGTAGCTTATACAGCCGGCGGCATCTGCAGGCGGGATTGGGCACTAGCGTGCAAACTGACACACGATGTACCCAGGTTCGGATCCCTCGTGGTGAAGTAACACTCCTACTCCTGTTGTGTTCTTGTTATTTCACGGTGGATAGGTTACAACTTGCTCCTTGAGCTGTATGTGGTTGTCCGGCTAGAGCTGTCGGATGAAGTAGTCTAGGGTTTCTTCCTGGACTAAGTGACTGATCGATCGATCGACCCCCTTCCTCTGGAGACCGCACCCCCCTTATATAGGGCTGAGGAGGTGCTGTACATTGGTGGGTCCGGCTCATTACACACTGACAGGCGGACAGGTTGGCCAGCCGGCTTCAGCCAACCAGCAGGGGGCCAGCCGGATTTGGCCAACCAGCTGCTAGATATTGTCGAGTCGTGGACTCTGATATATCGGGGGACCATCCCCCCAACACTCATGCCACTACCTACTTCCAAGCATGAAAGTTCTTTGTGGCACCATCCACATCCTTCCTAGACAGGAAGTTTACCCCATGGCGACATTCCGGCTCTTGCGCGACAACAACGCCGCGGGGTCGCGTGGCGGCCTCTTCTTCGATGTCGACGCCACGGGGGTAAGGGGGATGGTGGCGGAATATACCTCCTCATTCACAACAGTGAAGGGACCGGTGGCCGCCGAGGAGGAGGGGGCGCGGCCGCGACGCTAACCCTAGGCACGGGCGCGGTGTCGACAGGGCTTCGGGAGGTCGTCAATGGTCTCCATGGCAAGCGTGGTAACATAGATGGTGTTGGTAGGTACTAGGGGTGCAACCGGAAGCTTCTCGCTTGTCGTTGTCCCCTCTCGCATGATTTTTTTGTCAATTTTAGAAGTTATCGAGGTTGTACTGTGTAAGTTAGCGAAAGCCATCCGACGTGGGGCCATAGTGACTTGTTCCTCGTACGTGAGTGGTGCATGGAGAATAGAAAATTAAGGCTGAGAATCCCGGCGCGCGTCCGAAAATCGACTGCACGGAGGTGGTTCTATGGTTTTGTAAAGTTCATTTTTTTAGAAAACTGGCGGGGGACCACTTATGGCATTGCTCTTGGAGCTTTTTCTTTTGCCCCGATTGCTAGATTTTTAGTTTTTACAGATTGGAAACAAATATACAATTTTTTTGGATATGCTCTACCCTCTAGAACACTCTGTCCAAGAATGATCAAAGGGGTAAGAAAAGAAAAGAAAAAAGTAAAGCCAGCACTCCGATCCAAAGCCCAGCCCAAACCACAACCTAAACCGCTCGTTGCTCGCATGAAGGAAGCTAGCTACCACCACGTAGGATCGTACAGACATCGTACCTAAACTGTCGTACGTATAGCAGCGCCGTTGTGCCCATAAAACGGATCCATTTGCATGTACCTACCTAGGTTTATTTGCTTGTCTTTCATGTATTCGCTCGTGATGGCAAAAAAATTGCACATCGCACCAATATTGTACGGAACTTTTGGTACTCCCACCGTTCACAATTACCCTGTGTTTAAGGTTCAGTGAAAGTCAAACTTTACAATGTAAAGTAAAGTAAACCAACCCTTGGTTGGATGGTTAGGTGGGTGGTTATACCCCTACCCCACCAGAGTTCAAACCCCAGGTTTGACACTGGTGTTTCTCATATTTGGCGGAATATTCTTCAGTGGGAGGCGACGTTCCCGTCGATAGCGAGGCGTCCGTGGTGACTTCGTCAATCTCAAGACCTGACCCGCCGGCTCAGTATCTCGGAGGTGCTCATAGGGCTAGGGTGTGCGTGCGTGCGTTCATAGGGGTGAGTGTATGCGCGTGTATGTGAGCGTCTGTGTTGTACTGTGTTTCGCAAAAAAAAAAGTCAAACTTTACAATGTTTGGCTAAAAATATCGGGGAAATAATACATATTGTATAAAAGAAATACTATTAGAATAATCTTAGAATGCATTTTTATGTCATGTAAATTTTACCGTTGATATGTTTTGTTAGATTTTCAATCTTTGTTCAAATTTAAAAAAACTAACTTTGTCAAATCCCAAAACGTGGGATATAAATAAAGATAGAGGTAGTAATATGTTGCAGCTATCCCAAATATATACTATAGTAGTATTTGTTTTAGGCCCTTAACAACATATCTGAGATCTAGGCCTCTCAGTATGGGCTTGGGGTCAAACTTTAGGTTTAATCAAAGTCTAACTTTACAATTTTTGACTAAAAATATAGGGAAAACATAATATGTAGAATAATAAAATTAGTACTATTAGAATCATCTTGGAATGTGTAGAGCACAAAATTTTGCGGGGAAGTCAAACGTAACTAACTTTTACCAAGTTTGTTGAGAAACCTATCTATACTAGACTAGTCACAATGGGAGTATCATATACTAGTATCATGCATATGATATTAGTCTATGATACTACCTCCACAATGGGTAGTAACATATTTGTGTATCATACAATAATATATTCATTAGGTTGTAGACTCATATTGCATTGGAATCCATTATGTTATGGTCTCTACCTATGATACTACTTCCTCCGTCCTGGTATATAAGTCACAATCTGCTAATATCCCGGCCCAAGGTAAGCGCTGATTGGGGTGGAAATTTGCTCCCTTGCAGTAATTAAACTTCGGTAGTTGAACGATTTGTGTCTAATTAAATGGTTTCTTTAAATTTGATAACCGAAACAGCCAATCAATATCCGTACTTCCCACCTAGCGCCATGCATGGCAGTTACTACTCCAAGAAAAGCTACGGGGAGGGAGAGAGAAAGTGCGGCTTGGGTGGAATTATACTGCCTAATTAACAACAATCAATGCAAATTGTGCCTAAGGTTTCTGGACTGCATGAAATTGGGATTGTGCCTTAAGAATCAGGACGGAGTGAGTACTACCTCCTCGTTTCTCTCTCCCGCATGCATTCCTTTTATTTCTCTCGCATGCACAGCCAATAGCTGGTCCACAATAACTACTCCCCATTAACTTCTCTCCTAATTTTCTGCTAATCTCCTGGCATGCGTCATGCATGGCCAATAGCAGTGCTGCTGTCGTCCCGATATTTTGGTAAGTGTTAACGGCAAGGAGGGGCAGTTCTGGGACAAATGGGGCATAGCACACCCTGCGCCTTAAGCCTTGACTAAAAACCAGAAAAAAAATTACGCCTTAATCCTTGAAAGGAGGGAGTATCATTTCTCTCATCATTAATTGCAATGACACGTCAGCTTTTTGCCAACATGGCATGCATGATACCATCTACGATACCCCCATTGTGGCTAGTCCTATAATACTACCAAACATATATAGTATCATATTAAAATATAGTTTATGATGAATCTAATGGCATTGATTGGTTATTATAGATGCTGACATTTTTCACGTAAACTTGGTCAAGGTAGACGTTGTTTGACTTTCAAAAAACAAAGTACGCTCTATTTTTGGCAGAGGGAGTATATTTCATGATAATTCTAATTGTATCATTTTGAGCTGCCTTCTCGTAGGCTCGTAGCTGCCTTGATGGATTAGGCTGGGCCAGCATGGTGGCGTCCCTGATTTATTTTGCCGTTTATTGTGATGATCAGAGATAATCATTGTCTTTGTGTGAGATTGTCATCGACCGCTTGCGTGAATTCTTGATTTAACAGTTTCACATGTTTTGATGCGGGTGTTCGTTATGTGAGCAG
Source organism: Poa pratensis (assembly GCA_947311845.1). Taxonomy (NCBI): domain Eukaryota; kingdom Viridiplantae; phylum Streptophyta; class Magnoliopsida; order Poales; family Poaceae; genus Poa; species Poa pratensis. Next base: position 15,434,294 of record CAMZMU010000113.1, read on the forward strand.
TACTTCCGTTCATCGCATTGTTTAGTTGCTGTTTTGAAATTATATCTGGCGTTAAGGTTAATTTTTTGAATTTGAACAAGTAGATCGTATCTCATCATGTAATAAAATAAAATCGGAACGTACATTTCCTCAGACTGGCATGGCATTGATTTGAAAGCACAATACAGACCTTGGGAGGTGTATAGTAGTATTTTAATTAATTACTGGAACTACAACTCGAGATGGCGTGCTATGATGGCCGCCAGTACAGCTACTCCTAGTCTAGTCTCGGTTGACACTCCCTCGAAAGTTGAAAAGAAACCGAGAGAGAGAGTGAGAGCTAGCGTTCGTGAGCAAGCCATTCCTTGGTTCACGAGCTAGGTCTAGGCGGCGATGGGGGACGGCGCCCCCGCCGTAGGAATGCACAGACCAAATCTGCGTCGGCGGCCAAGATTGACGCCATCTCCGACGAGCTTCTCAGTCTGGTGTTCGTGTGCCTCACCTTGCCTCTCGATATCGACCGCGCAGGGTTCACCTGCAGGCACTGGCGCCACGTCATCGCGTCGGAGGGCTTCCGCGCGCGTCCTCTGCTCTTACCACGGCGCGCCACCATCCATTGTCGCTGGGCAGTACCGCGTCAACAAGCGCGTAATACTTACTCCCTCTGGTCGGGTATAGAAGTAGTGCGTGTCCCTAGGTCGTTAATTTGATAAACTTAATATGAGTTATATATTGCAAAAAATATATCATTAGAAACTTCAGATTTTTATACTTTCCAATGGGGGAGTGGAGTTTTAGCTCCCGGGTGCATATGCTCCCGGGATTTGAAATGCATCTTAGACAAAGTTTGAAATGCCAAAAAAATTCAAATGAAAAAATCGCACGTACATCTTCACATGCTAAGTGTGTACAAAGTTGTTCCATGAAAAATGGACTTGTCATGTGACCTGTGTAAAATAGACAAAATTTGGTGCTTAAAATAATGTTTTTGTAGTGACCTCACCTTTGAAAAGTGAGAGTCCCTGTGCATAAGTGCTAGTCCCGGATCGAAATGCTAGCACACACAGTTTAAGATGAAATACCATAAAGCAAAGGTCATCATTACAACGTATGATCCAGCGGAAATAAAATAGTTTGATACAATTTGCATAGCTCAAGGCTAGCACAAATATCAGAGTTCAAACAGCAAAGGAAACAATAGCATGGAGTCCTCTTTCTTCATGAACGCCACAGGCAGACATGTTGGGCAAAGACTCGTGATCCTAATCAACATCTTCAGCTAGAGCAATGACCTGCAACATGAAACGTTGCAGCCCGAAGGTCAATACATTTTGGAATTGTATTGGCAAATGACACTTTGGTGGACACAAATGGCAACCTAACACATACGTGCACATTTGGTTGGTAGAGCTCAAGGCAATTTGCATAAAGCCAACTTTATCCTATCATTTGTCAAAACATTTTCTTTCATTCTAATTAATAGTACCATTGGTAAATCTCCAATGTACCTTCCTACCCTTGTTCACCCACAATATTTTAATTAAGAAATTGGGATGAGGAGATCTTCGAACAAGTGACTTGTCAGTTCGCTCAAGTTGTCCATAACCGGGGACACGGCTAAGTACTTAGATTTTTACACTCTCGAGAGGTTGTATAGCTTTACCCACATGGCCAGGTCAATCCTTCTACCTCGATGCACATTCCTGCTCAAGGACAGGTGTAGACCATGGCCGAGACTTTCTGTGTGTAATCACCCAAACCATACTCTACAGGCCGCGCTTCACCTACAGTAACCACCTCTACCACCACCTGGCCCATAGGATCCGGGTTCATACAACATACTTTGTCAAGCCAGTGCCCATATAGCATGTGGTTGTACGGAAAGCTAATGAGCAAGGTTGTCTACAATCTCTTTAAGCCTGGGTGACTTTCCGCAAGTGTGTACTAGTACCAGGGCAAACTCCCTGATACACCACCCTCTCCAATGCTCCACCATTCACCCAGGTAGTTCATTAAATGTAGTTGTTTTTCCTTAACCTCTAGCAAAACCTTTTTCATGGCATAGCTGGTAACAACTAAATTTAATGGCGGCTAAGGGAGTCTAGAAGAGGTGTAGCTAAACTACTAGGATTTGCTAGCAAGCATAGAGCATAAACCCTAGACATGTCTACTATAAAAGTACTACAGTGCAAGAATAAAACTAGGACTTTTGGTGTGTGTCACTTGCCTGATCAGAGGGAGGAGTTGCAATCCTCGCAGTCACAAAGGTTGCAGTGTCACAGTCACAATCTACAAGCATGCATACATAGCACCATAAACACATTGCATACATAGATATGCACAAACAGAAAAATATGGATGTAGTATGTATCTTAAACATGATCATCACGACTTAGTTGTTCTCTGGTTGCAACTATATGCATGATGACATGAACCATATTTTAAATTACAGAAAACCTTTATTGCATTTTATCTCATTTGAAAAAGCCATAATGCTACTTTTTAGGGTTCTGCAATATCTGCAAACAAAAGTTTGGCAAATGGTCCATGCAATGATTCTAAAATGATCTGCACATTCCACTGATTCCAGAGAGTTTTATTTGCATTATTTGGATGTGTGAAACATTTTATGTGCCAATGTTAGTCATTTAAATGGATCTGCAAAAACAGTAAATAAAAGTGTGCTACAGTGACATGTGATGTGCCTAAAATATTCTTCACATTTTTATGAATCCAATGGTACCTTATTTGTTATTTTTGGACGTGTAGAACTCAAGATATTGATTTTGCAAGTTTTCAGATGTTTTCAGCAATTTCTGGAAATAAACAGAATTTGATTTATCTGGGGCTGCTACTTGGCGCGACGTGATTGGCTGATACCCTTTCGCGCGGATCGGCCTGTGGATCACGCTCAGGGCCGTCAGATCTTATGTGATCTGGACGGTTCAGATCTAACCGCTACGGGGGGCGACTGGGCGGCTGACTTACGGGGCCCGCGTGGCGCTGACGAGGCGGTGACGCGGCGATGACGTGGGCGACGACGGGGTCAACGGCGAGGGCATGGGTGGCGTCTGCGGCTCGGCGGCGATCGGCGGCGAAGCTCCGGTGGCTCCCGGTGATGGAGAGGAGGTCCACGAGGTGCGCCTCGACGCGGTGAAGCCAGTGGCGGCGACGGCGTGCTCGGGAGCTTTCTGGAGCGGCGACGAGGAGCGGACGGAGGCGGGGCGGGTGCGGCGACGTGCAGACACGGACGTCGACGGCGCTGTGGTGCACGAAAAAGGACGTGGAGAGGGTCAGCGTGTGCGCCCGAAGGAGGGGGTTCGACGGAGACCAAAAGGAGGCGGAGGGGCTCACCTGCGGCGTCGTAATCGTCGACGAACGGCGACGGTACCGCGCGGCAACGGTGATGAAATTAGGCAGCCTGGGGGCGAAATCGAGCGGGGAAAAAGGGGAGGTGGAGGAGCGGGAGGCGGGCTTTAAGGGGAAGGCGCGGACGAGGCCGGGGGCGTGCAGAGAGAGAGGGAGAGGTGGCCGACGGTGACGGGGTCGTGCAGATCGTGCGCGAGCAGGAGGAGCAGCGGTTGAGGATGGTGGAGTCGACGGGGTGGGGCCTGCCTGGCAGTGGGGTGGGCGGCTGACGGGCGGGGCCCGGGCGACAGAGAGGGGGAGTGGAGAGAGGGCGCGCGTGCGTCGCCCGAATGGGCCGTGGCCGTTCGGCTGGCTGGGCCAGCCCAACTGGGCCGTTGCCCTGCTGCGTTTCATTTTTTTGTTCCTTTTCTTTTTCTTTTCTGTTTCCTTATTTGTTTCTTTGCTTTCCATTTTAAATAGAAAAGGGCAAGACAAATTCAGAAAAAAAAAACAGATAAGATATCTGTGGGTTCCTTGAAAGTTGTACAACAACACGGAACCATTTTTAGTTCAACATAATTTTTATAAATTCAAAAATTTGCATACATGCATATGTGGCTTTAAAATACCATTTTAGGGTTTGCACTTTGAATTTGAATTTGAAATTTTTCCTAGATGCAAAAATGCCATGATGCTCATGAATGCAATGCATGAATTTGAAATTTGAAATTTTGGGATGTTACAGTTTTTCAGGTGACATTTTTTGTCAAATTTTGTCTATTTTACACAGGTCACATGACAAGTCCATTTTTCATGGAACAACTTTGTACACGCTTAGCATGTGAAGATGTACGTGCGAATTTTTCATTTGAATTTTATTGGCATTTCAAACTTTGTGTAAGATGCATTTCAAATCCCGGGAGCATATGCACCCGGGAGCCAAGATGGATTTCTCCTCCAATGGTATAATTTGTGTGTTATTTAATTCATATTATATAGATTATTAAGTTGACAACCTAGTATACGTGTACTAGGACTTATAAACCCGACCGGAGGGGCATGTCATTGATTTGAAAGGACAATACAGAAACTTGGCAAGGCATGCCATTACTAGCACCAGAGCTCCATGGCTTGTTATAATGGTCGCCTGTACAGCTACTACTAGTCAGTCTCGGGTGACCCCCTCCTCGAAAGTTGAAACGAGAGAAAAAGAGTGAGAGCTAGTGTTCGTGTTTTAGTCTCCCGGAGAGGGCGATTTGCCAGCCGTTCGATTTCTTTACCTACGGTGGATGGCAAGTGCCCTCAAAATAAGTTTTTTTCCTGATGAAAGCACATGCTTTATCCTCCGAGAGTTTTGTGTGTTTGGTGTCAATCCTAGAATGAATTTTACCGTGTATCTAAGTGTGCAGATTTAAATTGATGCATCATGGTAAGACGACCCCGTTGAGCTGGAAGGCTGAAGCTTTAGTTTCTAGGGCTAGAGTGATAAGTTTTCTGGTTTTGTGTGGGTTGTCATCGATGGTTGGAGAGAAAGACCCTTAGATCTTTCTGTTTGCTACTCTTGCAAGGGCGGAGACTCCGGTATTTTGGGTGATACCGAGGCGGAGTCTCCGGCCACCTTATCAGAGCTGGTTCTGTGCTTCACACTGGCATGAGGCTGAAGTTCGCCGGAATATTTGGTATGGAACATTTTTGTTCCGGGTGCGGCGGAGACTCCGTTTACTGGGTGATTCCAGGCGGAGACTCCGCCCCCACCAAATGCTCGCCTCAAGCGCCAAGTCGCAGACGAGGGGCGGAACTACACCAGAACTTGTGGGGCAGAACTTTGTTCCTGCATGCGGGGCGGAGACTCCGGCCCAGAGCTGGGCGGAGACTCCGGCCTAACCACGGTTCGTCATGCCATCCAAGCTACTGACAAGGGGCAGATGACGCCCGGAAGTTTTGGGGCGGAACTTTTGTTCCATCACCCCAGGGCGGAGACTCCGACCACTTTGGGTCCCTAAGCCTCTGTGTGCTATCATGAGGGAATCCCCTGCTTTGCAAGGGGTTCCCGAACCAGAGACCTGAACTGTTTTAGGACTGTGCTTCCGGTTGGGCATATTGAGGTGTATATGGTGGTTACACTTATCTTCTGCCCGGGAGCATGGTAAAGGTGGCTACTTCATTGACACATCTTATAGTTGCCACCATGATTGAGATATAGAGGTTCACCTCGGGTATTGGGTTTTGGCGGGTTTACCTGCTAAGACCCTTGGTACTATTATGCTCTCTTGTTGGTACCCTTGCCACTTGGTCTTCCCTACATATGATGCACATAATGACTCTAGAATGGTGGTGATTATCAAATACAGCCTCACAGCTGTGATGCATATTCACTATGGCAACATGTAGTGATGATGACTTTGTCATCAAACTCATGTTATTTGAGAATCGTGCTACCTATTCTGGGAGTCATGCCTATGGACTAAAATACTATCTTTCAAGGAACCTGAGTGCAGGATTCTTGACAAGGGAAGGTGCATCTTACACTTGCTCTAGCCAAGACTGTTGAGTTGCTGTGAGGATCATGAAGTCTTCTTTTGAAGTCTTCCTGATCTTCTACCTTATGTCGAGCCTTGGCTAGGGGTTGTGTTGGTGCTATCCTGAGGAGGCAAGAGTCCCTTACATGAGCATGTATGGTTCCATGTCTATTGACTTTACCTAAAGTGAACCTGTTGATATCGTGGAGTTGTGGAACTGGATTCCATGGTTGATCTCATTGAAATCACATGCCATGTCACCATCTAGAGCCCTCTCTACATATTGTTTGGAACAAAATATTCTGGAATCATCTTATGGTATGTTTCCATCCAAATTTGAGCTTAAGCAATGTGAATATTTTTGCTGGTTGTGCCATGAACTTTCATGATGTTAGGGTTTACAACAAGACCCATGTTATGTTGGGAGATCCTAACAAAATGGAGTTTGTGAAGAGTAACATCTCCTTGGGAGGCAAAGTTGTTTCTTGTGTGTAGGTGTTGAAATACCTCCGGACTCCGTAGGAAGAGTGAGGTGGGTTCTCCCATCTCATTGAGGAACACCTTGCGGAAGAAGGGGAAGAACTATGCTCTACTAATGTGGAGCCCTCACCAACACAAGTCCATCCTACTGATCAAGAGAAAATTAGATGCACACCAAGAGCAAGCTTGTAGATTCACAATCTGTGTGGAAGTGACGGTGTTTACCTGAGCTTCTGCATTTGGGGCAGAGCCTCCGGCCACAGCGGAGTTTCCGCCATGGACACCGGAGTCTCCTCCCTCCCTGAGTCAAGATCAACATCTCCATCATCATGATGAGGCTGAACCTGATGCCTATGATCAAGACTCCCAATTGAGGTCAAGACGAGGACAAGAACTGTGACATTGGTCAAAGAGGCTTCCAACTCTTATGCTATGAAGCCCTCACTCGTCGCCCAAAGAAGTGTGCTATGCTGAAGACATCATGTGTGCCCTTATCTCACTCCAAGGACATTTCCAGCTGAAGAGCTCTCCATTCAAGTGTTGTTGGCCAATAATATGCCAACCCAGTGGATTCATCATGAAGTCCTTGCTATGGTGAAGGTAAGATCTCGTTGAGAAGTAGGCATACATAAAGGGGGAGTATGACACCAAGTCATGTGTTGCTCCTCCCCCTAAAAATGCACACATTAAAGCAAAGCATTTGCATATCCGTCAATTGTGACAAAATATGAGCTTAATGTAGAGTCGTGGTTGTGGACCCTAGATGTATCTAGGTGGTCCTACGCCCACATACTCTTATAAGGTGGCTTCGGCCACCGACCCACACTTAGTGTGAATTTGTGTGTAGTTGGATATTTCTTTTGTTGGAATTTATTGCCTATCTTTTTGTTTATGGGAACTCACTCATCATTGGTCTTCCTATTTGATTATTTGCAATGTTGAGTGAAATGTACCAGATCATCTTGTTTGTTTTCTGTCCTAAGCCTATTCTCAATCTTAAGACACTCTATTCTATACAAGTCCACTGCTCTCTCTTTAGGCCAAGGCGCAGGCAAGGGCCGGAATTTCCACCCTTATTGGGCTGGTAGTTCCGGTGGGCCGGAGTCTCCGCCCTAAGTCGTTTGTCACATATAAAAGGAGCAGGTTTGGGGGTTCTATTTGAATCCCTACTCCACCCGCTCCTCCTCTCCCAAACGCGACTCCCTGCCGCCGCCGCCGCCAAGGAGTGCCACAGCCACTCCCTTGGTCCTCTCTTGCTGTGCTTCGACCCGCACGGTGACTCCTCCATCCGGAACCTTCTCCACCAATAGATCTGCCATGGGAACTGGTAATGCTCTCAATTTTCTCAATCTAGGGTTCACTCTTGCTTGTGAGGATTTGGGGCAAATGAACTAGTGTCCTTTGGTAGAACTTCAATTCAAGATGCATATTCAATGCTCCACTAGTTAGAGTTACGAAAACTTGGTAGATTTGGAGAGTATTTTGAGCTCTTTGGTTCGAGGGTACAGGGGCGGAGTCTCCGTCCCCATTACTTGTTTCGAGCGGAGTCTCCGCCCTCGCGGAATTTCCGCCAGTTAGGCCAAAATATCCGGTCGACGCCTGAACCTTGCACTCAAGCTTTCTTTAAGTCTACTTTGTTTTGCATCTCTAACTCGTGTAATCCTTTTGGGGCTTGTGTGCCTTACCTCCATGCTATCTTTCTATATCTATTCACAGGAGCAGGTACCTCCGGAGTTGCTCCGAAGACCAAGCCGCGCAAGACTATATCACATGGTCGTTGGTGAAGATGGTGTGTGGCGGGAAAGGACTGCTTTTCAAGAGGAAGCTGAATATGCTGCTCATATTAAGTACATGAAGCAGAAGGAGAAGGAGGATAATCTCAAGAGGAAGACCACTTCAATTAGAGCTTGGAACTTATCAGATTATCAGCAATTGAGGAGGGATGACATCTATTCCAGGCCAAGGGCAAAGCTGAAGAATTTCTGGACAAGGAACCAGGAGCGCCTCTACAAGGAGCTGTACCTTACTCTCTCCAAGAAGGTGTGCCCAATGAAGACTTTGAGTGTTGAGAGTCTGGGTACCAGTCAGTATTATCAGGAGATGCTCCGCGTCACCAAGAAGATGGGGCTGCACCATCTTATGCAGATGGAGCAGCGCTACAACCTCAAGGTGATTCAGCAGTTCTTTGCCACTGTCTATATGTGCACTGGATCTTCTGTCAAGCTAGTCTGGATGACAGGTGAGAACAAGTATGAAGCAAAGTTTGAGAGATTTGCTGCTGTCTTGGGGTATCCGTACAGAGGGAAGAGATATGCCTCAGGTGCTCATATGCACGTTGAAGGTATTGAGCCAGACAAGTCTACTCTCAAGCCTCTCTACAATTCTGAAGGTACTCCTGGCAGGGCAAAGCATCTCCTTCCGCTCTATGATGTTCTTCTCTGTGTGTTCCATTCTTGCATCAGTCCTTGTGGTGGCAATGCCGACGCCATCCGGAGCGGTTTGGTGAAACTGATGGCATTTGCTCACCAAGTCGCTCAGTGTGAAGAAGCTTGCACCCATGACCACAGGATTGATGTAATGGACTATATCTATGAAGAGATGCACACTGCCATCATGCACAGGAAGTGTCCTCCCTTTGCTCCTTTCATCATGAAGCTGATATGTGATGTTGTGCTGGATCAAGGTGATCTCCTTGCTGATGCTGCTGCACCCAAGACTGGGAAGATTGTCAAGAAGGTTGCTCATTCTACCACTGCTGATGGAAGTTCTGCTAGGCGACCCCCAGCTCGTGCCTCTGCTAAGGGAAAGGCCTCCAAGGCCGATGATGATGCTTCTAGCCTCACTTGGGAACAACGTCTGCTCTTTGCAGGGATGGTGCAGAACCACAAGGAGAGCGAGCTACTCGCTGTATGCACAGGGCCGCAAGCTGTCCAAGAAGATTGAGGATCTGAGCCAGAAGTTGATTGACTATCACAATGATGCCGGACTCGTGCTGGTGAACCTGAGTTGGCTCCGTCTCCTCAGCGCAGTGGTGCCTCCTCTCACACTATTCTGTATGAGGACTGGAACAATGACATTGTTCCTTGGTCTGATTTGGAGGATGTTTGCTCTACTTTCAACCTCAAGGGCAAGACGCCAATTATCATTGAGGACGATGAGCAGGAGGAGGTAGGAGAGAATGGAAAAGAAGAAGAAGAATCTGACAGTGGCTCGTACAATGACGAGTTCGGAGTCAGTCTGGACACCGCTGACAAGAGCCGCCCCTGCAGGCGCAAGAACGACAACGACAACGACAACTACTACTCCGAGACCTGAGTCTTCCATGGGACGCCGTAGCATGCCCTTCCTCTTTTTGGTATCTTGATGCCAAAGGGGGAGAGGTGAGTAGGATTGCGGGAATTTGCATGGTTGGGTCCAAGCTTGATTCTTTCTTTGGTCCATTTGTTATCTTATTTGCTTGGTCCCTTTGGTTGCTTCCTGCTCTTGACATTGCTATTGCTGCTCTATGTTTGCTACCTTTTATTCATGAACCATGGTTTGTAATAGACTTAAGTAGATGGTAAACCTTGATGATCTTGATACTTCTCATTCCATGCTATGCACCTATCATTGTTATGTGTATGCATTATTGGACTACATTTGGAGATACTCTACTCTCAAGGGGGAGAAATACTCTATATATTGGAGATTGGAATTTTTCAGATCAAGGTATGAAATCCAACTCAATCTCCAACTTGATGCTATCATGTATTTTCCCTGATCTATCTTGTATCTCCTGTGATCATGCAAGTATTGTTATTTGATATATCTGGATATCGTGCATATGTTGTAAGGTTTGTAAAATCTAGGGGGAGTGTTGATCCTATAGCAGTGTGTGCATTTGTATTCAAATGCAAGTGTTGTGCACATTTAAATATGCACACATCTAGGGGGAACCCGTCTATATTTTGCAAACATTATAACAGTTCTTTGAGTGCTTAGTATCACACTATATTTGAGAACTGCAAATTCCTGGATTGTCATCAAACACCAAAAAGGGGGAGATTGAAAGCACATGCTTTATCCTCCGAGAGTTTTGTGTGTTTGGTGTCAATCCTAGAATGAATTTTACCGTGTATCTAAGTGTGCAGATTTAAATTGATGCATCATGGTAAGACGACCCCGTTGAGCTGGAAGGCTGAAGCTTTAGTTTCTAGGGCTAGAGTGATAGGTTTTCTGGTTTTGTGTGGGTTGTCATCGATGGTTGCAGAGAAAGACCCTTAGATCTTTCTGTTTGCTACTCTTGCAAGGGCGGAGACTCCGGTATTTTGGGTGATACCGAGGCGGAGTCTCCGGCCACCTTATCAGAGCTGGTTCTGTGCTTCACACTGGCATGAGGCTGAAGTTCGCCGGAATATTTGGTATGGAACATTTTTGTTCCGGGCGCGGCGGAGACTCTGGTTACTGGGTGATTCAGGCGGAGACTCCGCCCCCACCAAATGCTCGCCTCAAGCGCCAAGTCGCAGATGAGGGGCGGAACTACACCGGAACTTGTGGGGCGGAACTTTGTTCCTGCATGCGGGGCGGAGACTCCGGCCTGACCACTATTCATCATGCCATCCAAGCTACTGACAAGGGGCAGATGGCGCCCGGAAGTCTTGGGGCGGAACTTTTGTTCCATCACCCCAGGGCGGAGACTCCGGCCACTTAGGTCGGAGACTCCGCCCCCCGGAACATTTTCCAGGGAACTTAAGGCAGAAATTCTGGTCACGCAAGGGCTGTAACGGTCAGATCTTCGGTGGACCTATATAAACGAAGCCCTTCGTCTCTGAAGGGTAAGTTGGCTTAGCAGTTCATATCTAGATCTCATCTCTCTCTCCTCCATTGATGCTAGGCTAGAACTTCGTAGATCTCCCTCCCTGCCCGATATCTTTCCGATTCCTCCGGGGATCTTGAAGAGGAGGAGCTGATTTACCATCTTACCGAAGGGATTTCGGCTTGGAGTAGTTTCTCTTGGAGAAACCTTGTAACCCTAGGTCTCCTTTGCGGGGATCCTTGTAGGGAGTTTCCTGTGGTGGGAATTCCTGTTGTTGGAGACACTGTGGGGGCTGGATTAGCTACCTAGCCTCATGGTGTAGTTGGGAGCCTCCATGTTGTGGAGTTGCCTCAACCTTGTGTGAAGGTTGTGCTACCTCGAACACACCTTGAGTGGAGAGCAGGTTTGCCTTTGTGGTGATCTTGGTTGGAGAATAGGGTGAAGCCTGTGTGGCGGCCTTTGTGGCTTCAGCAACCTTTGTGGTGCTGCACCTCTCCAACGCAGACGTACCTTCTTGAAAAGGAAGGGAACTGCGGGAAACAAATCCAACGTCTTGTCTCTTCATCCCGCGGTGACATCCTTCCTTCACCCTGCTCTTACTGGTTTACTCGTATACTCTGCCGTCATCAGTAGACCAGAGTATCCGCCCACCTGGCCGGAGACTCCGGCCCTCGTTTATCCGCTGCGCATTTATATTCTGCTATATATCTGCTTATCTGTTGCATGTTCATTTAGGGTCTCATCTTGTGTTAAAGCTATCACCTTTCATACTTGCCATGCCCTAAAATTGAAAAGACCTAAAATTTGGAGTAAACCTATTCACCCCCTCTAGGTTTCCATACCTGGCACTTTCACCTGAGAAGCAAGCAAAAGAAGTTAAAGATAGAGATAGACACGAGATGCGCAGGTAAGTTGGGGTGAGTTGATAGAGGTGAACAGTTAGTACAGAGTATACTTTTCTTGAAGCAGTGAGCAAGTCAGCGGAAGCTTGCACTGCCATAATCTACAGTCCCACCAGTCAAGATCACCCAAAAAGGTGATGCATGTCTCCCGCTTTGCCCGAACAAGCGAGGCGCCAGAAAATCTTTCACTTCTTCTTCTCCCCCCATCTCTCTCCAAATCCTGATTTTCTGACGTATGCCAGAGGGCTCTGTAGCACCCGGCTCCTCTCACTTGACTTAGCTTGACGAGTTTCAGGAGAGAGGAGGACTAGAGGAGTACTCTAGGCCCAGCTGTATCATTTGCCCTGCGGGACCCATATTAGAGGGTTTGGGCTGCTGAAATCGGGGCCCCGCAGGTGAGCCTATATGTCAGTCACCATACTCGCGAATCTGTGTCACTCCATTCAGCAATACTATATTGCACATGAAAGTTCTTCCAATCTGGACATTTTGCATTGTGGAGCAGAGCGCCCCGTGTAGCTCTCGCGCGCCTGTTCATCTTGAGAGTGCATCCGTCGTGGCTAAGCACGGCGGCCCGTCCTACTGTCGTGCTCCACCAGCTCTTGTATGGTACGGAGGGAGTGCTATCTCGGCCGGCGATGAGACGGAGAATGCAGGGATCGCAAGAGAGGACAAATCCTCGCCGGCTGGACCAGCCGACTTAAAGGTTTGTATACATCCTCGCATGCTACCACCCACCTCGAGCACAAGAACTAGCTTGCTAGGAAATGATTAGGCTAGTTATATGCCCTGTTTGAATCGTAGTCGTAGCATGTTTATTTGGAGCTCCCTCGCTGCAATGGATTAATTCTTGAAGAAAACAAAACCGGTTGATAACAACCGTTAGCTGATCTGTGATTCATGTGTAGTATATGGAAGGAGTATTGTTCTTGTCTTTGATCTTCCATGCTACACACGGAGTAGTACTATTCTTGCAAATACACTAAGACTAGCTAAGAAAATATATGCTACTACTGCTAAAAGAGTTAAATAATCCAGAACTTTGAGCTAAAATATATTTCCCTTCTAGCTCTAGCGCACCATCCAGCGGTAGATCTGTCTCTAGCCTTTTGACTTTTGTGTATGTGTTAGCATGGGTCGTACGAGTAGATAGAGGTGCTAAAATGTAGACAAGTTTTCCTGTTCTTGCACTGCACAACGCCTCGAGCCCTCAATGGTTCAATATGCATTTTGGTATTGTGAATTTTGATATAGTCCTTTTCAATATAATACCGAGTCAAATTTGATCTGTCTTTGACTACACTTCACAGGCATCCTAACTTGGTATGGAAGATGATTCAAAAAAAAATGGTATGGAAGAATCTTAGGCGAAAGCGATGCATGGCTGGTTGGCTGGCTACAGAAGATTGACGAAGATGGATGAAAGAATTGTTATATTTCGGTGACACTGCACAAAAAGTCCAGACCTCAATAGACACCTGGCGTCAATTTAAAAGGACCGAAGGGAGTAGAGCGCTCACTTCACAAGTCATATGACGTCATTTCTACCTTCTAGATTACGACGAAATTTCTATACAGCTGAAGCGCAGAAAGGAGAAGAACCTTTTCCTTCGGTCTATATAAAGGAGCGCATAAATTAAAGATGGAGAATAGACGGTTATTAGATTTCGGTGACACCTCCAAAAACCTCTTGGACCATGCCAAAGTTGTAGACTTGTTGTACCTAGCTCGCTTGAACCTCCGGACCTTGCTCTGTTGCTCGAGTACATCAAGCTAGCGGCTGATGAATTGACCAAGTTGCAGCCTCTTGATCGATCGATGCCCGGACTAGAACTTGTAGTACTATCAAATCTGTATATTATATTTTTTTCTTTCTTCTTTCTCTTTTTGGCTGTGGTTATCCTTGATGTCTCGACTAGCTAGTAGCTAGATGAGTAGGTGTTGGTGCAGAGGCTGCTTGTAATTGCTACCTTCTTCGTAATAATATTCACTTCATCTAAAATTAATGGGGTGTGCAGGTCTATATTACGAATGAAGTTGGTGTTTTAGTGATAGCCTTAATTTTGTCAGACATTTGTATGAACATGAAATTGAACTCTTGTTTGAGTCGACCGATAGCTTAAACTCACGCTGCGCATGCTCTGTCAGAGGCTCAAGCTCTCTACTACTACTCTACTTCTACTTCGATGTGACCGCGGCTGTTCCATGGCATGGGGAGGCAGGAGAGAGGTGGAGACGTTTACCTGCGCATCATGCAGCTGATGCAAGATGTAGTAATGTTCTTTCGCGTGTGTCTGACCATTTGCAAACGGTAGTACGGTGATCGATCCGAAGTACTACTCCCAGATGTCAGCATAATAATAAAAAAAACTAAATATTCCAAAAATAAGTAAACAAAAATGTGAAAATTGGAGCCAGCCTCCTTCTCCAGCTGCCGCTGCCCATCTAGAGCACCGCCGCTGCCGGTCCCTTCTCCATCCCGCCGTCGCCCATCCCTGCTCCAGCGCGCCGCTCCCACCTGATGTCTCCACCAGTCCAGCTACGCCGGCGAGGTCTGGCCGCCGCCGTCGCACGCAGTGAGCCCTGCCACTCGCCGGATATTTACTACCTCCGTTCCAAAAAAAAGATTCTCAACTTTGTCCAAATACAGGTATATATAGACATATTTTCTATATAGATACATCCATATCAAGAAAAAGGGGTGAAGCTTTTTTTGGAAGGGAGGTAGTAGTTTTTTTAATCATGCTGACATGTGGGACATAGTTCACCTGATGAAATGTTTGCCACACCATCCTTACATGTGGGCCATGCTTGAAAGAAATCATGTCAATTCACATTTAGTGTTGAATTAGTGCTTTTGTGGCAACCTCGACAAAATCTACTACTAGTTGATTTTTCGATGGAACACAAAGTGGTTGAGTATTCCAGAATTTAGAATTAAAAATGGTAGTTCTATGCTAACAACTCCCCACACTCGAATGATTCAAAGGTGAAGATATTCTATGCCCACAAATCAGGGTATTGCCCGAATAAGAGATTCAAAGCGTTAATTGGCTTAGCATGTTCCTATGGACGAACGTAACATATATACAAATAAAGAGAAATTCCAATGGTCAACTATCTTAATTTAGAAACGATTCAAAGGGGTAGACGACGCGTGCGGGGCCCATGGTCTAGCTAGGTAATATATACTCCATGTCGACAAAACTTTTCTAAGGTTTAGAATCCCTGCATAAACATGCATGTGGTCCTAACATGTGCATATATTTATGTGTGGTGGGAGGTTTAGGGAGGCAACATTTAACTCCTAGGTGTGTGGCCTACACAAACATGTATGTCACTCTTGTGTGACATTGACCACAACCTTGTTGGTTTTGAATGTTCCAATGACTTAACTAAAATTTTAAATATATAAATAGAGTACTTTCATTGGTTTACTTATGTTCGAAATGAGTCAAGGGTAGACGTGTCGTCTTGGTTCGCCTAGTGTTTCGCCTAAGACTACCCTTTAGAGGGTAGAGTATGTGTAAAAATTGGATGTGTAATGTTCCGCGTATAAGTGTCTTGTGGGAGATTTAGGGAACAAACATTTATCTCTCCCACACATGTTACTACTACAATAATATATGCGCTGGCATCACATGGGAAGAAGGGTTGTTATCGACTTTGAGGGGAAACTCCCACGATGGGCCCACCAGAGGGCATAATGTATGACATTGCGCTCTCAACCCTTACCACGAACCAAAGAAACACAAACCAAGGTAAAACTCCGATCCATGCATGCATGATTCAACCATTTAATTTTTTGAAGTGAGACAAAGGGGTAGACCACCCTGGGCCCACATGTTAGAGTTTATTGGCCTGAGAGACATCACTTCAGAGGGTCTAATCTCATCAAAACTTGCATGAGGATCTAACATGTGCATATAATTAAGTGTTGTGGGATGTTTATTAGGGAGGCTAATTCCAACCCCAAGTACGGTGTGACCCTCCACACGTGCATTCACTCTAACAACTTAGCAAGCAGGGTTCTCGACCTCTGGAGGAAACTTCCAAAACAGATCACACAGGGGGAATCATCATTCGTAACATTCGTAATATTTATGACCTCTAACACGACAGAAATAAAGAAAAAAACATTGTCGACCGAGGTTCTTATAAGGTAGTCGAAGGGGTATACAATCGGTGGGGGCCCTCATCTTTGTGTTCCGATCTGGTGGAGCTAGAATAGCATCCGGGAAGGGCCTTTATCCCTCAAAAACTTGCATGTGGACCTAATGTTCATTGGTCAACCGTCATTTGAAAGCAATTCAACCTTGTAATGATATTATCACTCCAAAACTTGCATGGACCAATGGATCCACCTCAGTAAATATTGTGCGACCTTGGGCCCATATTATGGTTTTCAACGTCCTTATAAACAAACACAAACCAAGAGAAGAGTTAATTCGGGTGAACGGTCATTCGAAAGCGAGACAAAGGGGTTGACGAACCGGGGCCCACATGTTATGCACACATTGGCCGATAATGTGCATGTGCTGTAATATTCTCACGCCTCTATGCATGCTGCTTGTTTGTGTGGCCATTTGCACATGGTAGATGTAAAGCCTTTCACAATGGGAATCTTTTGGCACAATAACATAGGCAAAATGCTTATGTGGTAGTGATACGTTGCAAACGTATCTATAATTTTTGATGCTCCATGCTTGTTTTACACCAATTCCTATATGTTTTATAGTACTTCACTGCACTTTTTATGCATTTTCCGGAACTAACCTATTGACGAGATGCCGCAGTGCCAGTTCCTGTTTTCTGCTGTTTTTGGTTTCAGAAAAGTTGTACAGGAAATATTCTCGGAATTAGACGAAATAAATTGCAAACTTATTATTTTTCCGAAGAGAAGACGGAGCCAGAAGATGAAGTGCCGGAGGCCCTGTAGGGGACCAGACATGGCCGAGGCGCGGGCCCAGGCCTTGCCGTGCCTGGCCTGTGTTTGGGCACCCCGGGCACCGCCTCGCGTCGCCTCTTCGCCTATAAGAAGCTCATTGACCTAAAAGTTACGAGGGTCCGTCCAGAAATCCACGAAAAGTTCCGTCGCGGCCGTCGTCGTCAACCCTAGTTCGGAGGGGTCTGTCTGCCTCCCCCATGGATCAATCTCCATGGGGGAGGGCTCCGAAGAAGCCATGAAGGGGGGAGGCCAAGGCTGCGCTCCTCGCTGCCTTCTCCGCCGTCTTCACCGCCATCTCCATCACCAATTCCTCATTGTATTCAGTGGTTCATCCTCCCACAAACCTCTGTACCGCCCTATGTGAACATGGTGTTTGATGCTATAATATATCCTATGATCTATGTCATGGTTCCATAGTTTATTTGTTACTTGATTGAATTGTTGATTATCTTTGGTTCATTAGAGTTGTATGTTGATATGTTACTGTCCTTTGATGTCCATTATACTTGTGCGCGCATGGATCAACATCATAGGGTTGGTAGTACTTGTAAACTAAGCAGGGGAAGTTCTGCCGGAATGACAGAAACCTAAGAACGCGAACCGATTAGTTGCACGTATGGAAGTAAAGGGGACCTTGAGCTTAAGGCTATGGTTGGGGAAACCTTAATGCTTGTTAGTAGTTACGGATGTTTGCTAGCAAGCCAATCATATAGTACTTGTAATCCCTTGTAGCGGAGTGCACGTATATTTAGCCTCTCCCACATAGAAAGCTGCATCGAAGACATTGAACCCGAGATCCTCACTATTTGAGCTTGGGCAAAGCCACCACTATTACCACCGCTTTTCCACACTCATCGTACTGTTTATTTAGTATATTGCTGCAGCACTAACATTTATTTCCGTGTATTTATTTTCCTGCAAAGTTACTTCTCATACCCGTGTTATCGCTCTAGTTTTATTTCCTAGATAATGCAAACATTTAGTATACGTAGAGTTGTAGCAGTGGTTGATAGAACTTGAGAGAATGTTTATCCTACCTTTAGCTCCTCGTTGGGTTCGACACTCTTACTTATCGAAAAGGCTACACACGATCCCCTATACTTGTGGGATATCAAGACCTTTTCTAGCGCCATTGCCGGGGAGCAATAGCGTAGGTGAATATTTTCGTGTGCACTTGTTTGCTTTATCTCTAAGTAGTTTTACTTCCAGTACCAAGTTGTTCTCTATCTTTGTATGGATAGGGAATGCGAATTACAAAAAAAATTAGTTGTACTTGTTATCGTTTTCAAAAAGGAAAGTGATTGGAAAGATGAGTAATGGTTAAGTGGGGGTCGACCTTGTACACTTGTGTTCATGCCTATGAAACCAAAACAATTCTTTCCATGGAAGCTTTTCATTAAAAACTTGTAAATATTGTATATAGTGTATATATTGTACATATTTCCTCTGTACATAGAAATAGCATGTATAGTTGGTTAGTAGTTTGTATATGATGCAAGTTTGTCACTTTGCTGCCTAGAAACAGATTTCTGCGCTCCACTGTAGAAAATTTTAAAGATCACCAGAAAGTGATCTTCATATGAAATTTCTTGAGTGCAAAGTAATGCTTGTTACCTCACTTTCGCTAGTTCTGACTTTTCTGATTTGAGATACGTAGACAGGTCTACTAATTCAATCTTTACGGACTGATTCTGCTGAGACAGATTTCCTGTGCTTCGCTCCAAAAATTCGTGAAAAATCTCAGAATGGTATTTTCATCTGAAATTTTTTGTGCATAGCCCTGAGATTATGATCTGTCTTTCATTAGTTATGAGTTTTTCGATTTGAGCTACGTAACTATCTCGTTGAGTGTCATCTTTATAAAGTGTTCAGTTTTGGCAGATTTCTATTTTGTTTATTTAAATATTGTACTTAGGATTCAAAAGTTTCCTCTGTTTTCGATGGACGATGGAAATAATAAGATCCTTAGTATTACAGTGGCTAAATGTTTGATAGATTTTATAGAAATTGGAAATACTTAAACATGAGTGGATTTTATATAATGAGCACTAACCCTACTAATGAGTTTTGTGAAGTTTTATGTGGATGTAGTTTATAAGTTCCAATCAAAATGGTGATATGAGATGAACAAGAGGGTGCAAGAGCTAAAGATTGGGGATGTGTAGGTGGATCCCAAGAGCATATTCAAGGAGATACAATCATCTAAGCTTGGGGATGCCCGAGTCATCCCCCTATTCATCAACCAACATGAGGTTGTCTCCTTCATACTCTATATTACCCATCCACATGTATGTATTGTATTATAGTTGCTTTTATATGTCTTGGTTTTATCCTCTTTAGTTTTATTAGGCTATTTATTTGGTTTTTGTTGCTTCTTTACTTTTACTTACAAATGGAAAACAACAAAAAAATTTGAGAGCTTCATCAAATAATCATGCCCATCTTAATGGCTATAAAGAAAGAACTCTTGGGAGATAACCCAATGTTTTTATTTCTGTTCTTTTTGTTTTGTAGAGTCTTGGAAGTTACTTCTACAGTAATAACCTCTCCTTATCAGTTTTTATTTCGTTTTTGTGCCAAGAGTAGCCTCTAATAGAAAGGAAGTAGTATTTGGGGAATTTGCTATCCTGATACAGATTCTGGGACGTCACGAGAAAAATTAGTATAAATCGCCAGAACGTCATTTTGAGCTGACAATTTACGAGCATCTGCCCCAGGTTATTATCTAACTTTCGTTAGTTCAAAGTTTTTCGATTTGAGCAGCGTAACATTTTATGAAAATCGATCATACGAACTGTTCTGTTTTGACAGATTCTTGCACTGTTTTGCTTTTGCCTCTTTATCCCTTTCTTTTTGAGTTCTCTTGATTAAAGAACCTTTTGAAAGTTGTGTTACAGTAGCTAATGCTTATTACATGATTTTCATATGTCATACTGAACTCTGTGGATTTGATTATTATTATTGCACTAACACTGCTAATGAGAATTGTGATGAGTTTTGTGTGAAGGAAGTTTTCAAGTGTAGGGAGAGAAGAATGATGCAATAAGATGAAGAATGGACAAAAGCACAAGCTTGGGGATGTCCCCTGGACACCCCAAGAAATATCCAAGAAGTACAAGCGTCAAAGCTTGGGATGCCCAAGGCATCCCCTCTTCATCAACAAAAAGCACCAGGTCATCTTTCAATGCACTATATTTTTATTGCTTCATGCAATATGTGTTATTCTTGGAGCGTCTTTATTTTTGTTGTGTGTTTTATTTTCAATAAAGATGGACCACTGCATATTTACTTTGGAGTGAGACACGCTCCGCTGTATTGCATTTTACTTTGGAGTGAGACACGCTCCGCTGTTTTGCATATTTACTTTGGAGTGAGACACGCTGCGCTGTTTTACATTTTGTTTGGGAGAGAGACACGCTCCACCGTACTGCGTTTAGCTCTTGTTTTTCATTCATTTCTGTTCAGAGCTTGTTAATTTCTTGGTTTGATTAGCTCTCCGATCTCTATTGATTATTATCTATGACAGTTGTTTCAAATAAGTAGATTGGTGTTGGATACAAGTGAAAAGTTTTATAGTGATGCAAATGGAAGCTGTAATCTCCTTTGATGTTTCAATTGGGTCGACTTGGTGCATGCTATAGTGATCATTTAGTTTTAGACTTGTAGTATCACTTTATGCTTTGATTTTTGTCACTTTGCATGATTATGGCCATTATTGCTCTCTTAGTTGGTCGCTCCCATTCTTTTTCTAGCCTCCATTTGTACTGAGTATGATCTCTACTCATGCATTCAACTCCCAAAAACCAAAACATGCCAATTGTGGCCACCATACCTACCTATATGTGGTATTTCATCGCCACTCCAAAGTAAATTGCTTGTGTGCTACCTTTAAAACATTCAAAAAAAGTATTCCTTGTTTTTGCAATACATAGCTCATGGGAAAGTAGCCTAAAAAGCTATTGTGGTAAGGATTATGTCACTTATGTATCTTAGTTCTTATAAGTTGCTTGTTGTGTGGTAACCATGCTGACATGGGACACCATCATCATATTTTTGTTGAATATCATGTGAGTTGCTACGCATGTTCATCTTGTCTGAAGTAAGGGTGATTTTCCATGAGTTGCAAAGGTTGGAGTATGCATATTGTTAGAGAAGAACATTGGGCCGCTAACCAAAGCCATGCTTACATGGTGGAAGTTTCAGCTTGGACACTTAAATCCTCAATCTCAAACGAGATAATATTATTGTTGAATGCTTAAAGCATTAAAAAGAGGAGTCCATTATCTGTTTTCCATGTTGTCCCGGTATGGATGTTCAAGTTGAGACCTTTCCAAATTGAGAAATCATGAGTAAGCTGTCTCCTTGAAACTTTGTACAGGAGGCATGGAGGTATACCCCTTTGTGACACTTGGTTAAAACATATGTATGCGGTGAAAATCCATGGAAACACGAGATAATTAGGACAAGGAGCGGGCACTATTAGTATTCGATGCATGAGGCATGCAACTTAACTACCACAGAAAGGGCTATAGGGAGGTTGGCACTCTGTGGCGCACCGTTAATTGGTGCGCCACAGAATTATTTCTGTGGCGCATGGATGCTGGTGCGCCACATAAATTTTCGACTTTCTGTGGCGCATCTTTTGTCCATGCGCCATAGAAAGTCAGAATTCTGTGGCGCATGCCCGCCCATGCGCCACAGAAAGTGTACCGACCTTGCCTTTTAAAAATGGCCAAGATCCCTGTGTTCTGTGCTAGTCCCTGGATCGAATAGCTAGCACCACAGTTCAAGATGTAATATCATGCAAATGCGTCAAATATTTATTACATCGATGATCCAGAAAAGTGAAACATTACAAGTTGCATAGCCAAAGGCTTGCATGTTACAAAGTTCAGCAGCGGAAAACATATAGTATCATGGAGCCTCATCATCTTCATGTGCCACAGGCAGACATGTTGGTTGCAGACTCGAAATCCTAAAACGAATCCTCACTCGTCAACAAATGATCCTGCAAATTTGAATATGCAGCCACAAGGGTCAGTACAATGATGTACTGGCAAATGACACTATGGTGGATATATATATGGCAAGGACTATCTTCTACATGCATATTTGGCTGGTGGAGTTAAAAGGCTCTTGCGCAAAGCGATATTTGTCCTACACTGGTAAAACATTTCCTTTAAAAACCAGCTATTAATGAGATAAACATGGCATGAAAACCAATATCTCTTCTACCCTTGTTCACCCATCAAGTTTTATTCTGAAATTGGAATGAATGAGATTTTTCCGTCAACCACCTTGTTTAGTTACTCAAATTGTCCATAACCGAGGACACGGCTAAGATCTTAGTTTTATTTTACTCTCGAGAGTTTGTGACACTTTCCCCACTAGACTCAATCAGCCCAAACTTCCTAATCACTCATTTAGTGAAAAGAAAAGGAGAAGATCGAGACGAGACTTTTCAGAAATGCTTTCCCATGGTACTCTAGTGAGATCACTGCCATCCTATCCCTCTACATCATCAGATCTCACAGACCCAGGTCCACACAACTTACTCCGTCAAGACAGAGGCCATATGACTAGTGGCTGCACTGGAAATAACTAGACACGGAGTGACATGAAATCTCAAGACCCTGGGTGGCCAGCACAAGTGCACATACTCAGGTACCCGCAGAACTGGGCCTGAGTAGCCACTCAACTATAAACAACCAGTACAACTCCAAATCCACCCAGGTGATTCATTAATTTAGTAGATTTTTCCTTAACTCATATACAATAAAACAATTCATTTTAGCAGTAAGCCAATCTACTAAATTAATATAGGTTACTAGTCGACTAAATCATGTGGCTAGCCTAACAGGTTTGCATAGCATATAATTTTAATAAAAACAACCTATCATGCATGCTACTGGAAAATAGTCTACAATGCAATATAGTAAAATAGTAGGTCATTTATGCTGGAGTGTCACTTGCCTTTTGAAAGTTGTCGTTGCTAACACACACTTTTCAACGTAACTCGTAGCTCTCCGTTCAATCTATACAGTACAAACACATATCAATCAACAAACCATACAACAAACAAAATAAAACCACAACATCAAGCATGGACAACAAATAAAAAAAGAGGATTGGTGGTCTAAGTTTAACACATGATCAAATATACAAAATTGATCAATGTATTAAGGTTTGTGGTTTTCCATTGAAGGTCAAGAATGGTCTAAGGTCAGAAATAAAGTTTGTAGGGTGGCTCAAGTTTCTAAGGGTAGGTTTTGATCAAAGTGATCACACAAGGGAGTTGGTCAAAAGAGTTTCAGAACACATTAAAACTATGGTTTGCAAACATTAACATTTCAATAGCTTTTAGCATGCTTTCAATGTTTATGATTCGAAAGGTAGTAGCTAGGCATGGTTTTGGTGTCTCTGGACAGAAGCAAATATTTGGATATTTTTCTATTAAGAAAACAAGTTAAAAGTATTTATAGAAATTAAACTAAATCAAAAATACTCCATTTGAGTCCCTGATTTTAAATCATCAAAATAAAGCTCAAAATATTTTTATAACAGAGGATTAAAAACACACATATTCTAAGGTTTCTAAAACTATTTTATTTGCAAATTTTGGACTTATAGATTTAAAGTTATGTTAAAATTACTCAAATCACACATTTGAAAATTTGAATAATTTAAACTTGGCAAAATTAAAAACTAACAGTATCAAAAGTTTCTACAGGTCAAGAGCTTTCCAAAAATATAAAATTTATTAAATTTGGCCGAGCCAATAAAAAGTTATAATAGTTTTAGTATTCAGGGTCTTTTCTGCAAAACTGCAAAATTCGGTTAATTTTGAAAAATGCCAGCACACGTGGCGCTGACGTGGCGGCTGACTGGGTGCTGACTCAGCGCTGACTGGGCGTGACTTGGCGCCACGTGGCTCGATCTGATTCGCGGGTACCGGTTCGGTTTAGTGAATTAAAAAGATCCGTTGGATCTAGATCCAACGGTGGAGATCTAACAGGAGGGGGCTGGCCGGAGCTAGGTTTCCGGCGTGCGGCGGCGAACGGCGGCGACGGTGCGGCACGGTGCGTTCCCGACGTTCCAGTGATCACCAGGACCAACAGATCTTACCAGGAGATTCAGCGCGACGAGGCGAGGTCGATGGCGAAGCGGTGGTCCTCGGGGTCCTCTCCTTCTCCGGCAATTCCTCGCCGGAGTTGCGGTTTGCGGCGGCCCGAAGCGTGCGGTGACGAATACGTCGATCTGGTGTACGAGAAAAACAATGAAGATGTCTAGGAGCTGCGCGAGGATGAAAGAGTGCGAGTGGGAGGGAAGAGAGGGGCGAGGGTTCGCCGGAGTGCGGCCGGAGCGGAGATTTACCGACGGCGGCAGTGCGGCGTTGCGAGCTCGAACTCCAGCAGCCTGGCGGCGATTTTGTTAGGGTTTTGGAGTGGAGAGGGTGCGGAAGCGGTGGAGAATAAGTAGGCAGGAGCGGGGCGCAGATAAACTCGGATTCGGTGGAGATTTTCGCGGAGATTTGGTTCGGTTTCGTTCGTGTTCATCACGGTTTCGTTGAGGAGAAAAAAAAATAACGAGGGGAAGGAGGAGGCCGTGCGGGGAAAGGGGTTGGGCTGGTGCTGGGCCGGCAGTGGGCTGGCTCGGGCTGGCTCTGTTTTCATTTTTTTTTGACAACCTATTTCTTTTTAACTTTTGTTTTATTTCTCCAATTCTCCTCAAACCAAATCTAAATTTTTGTAATAAAATTAACTTTCAAACAAAGTAGGTATGTGCTGATTTCAACACTTTTGTGTTTTGAAAAACAAATAATAATGATAATATAATTCCTCATAGCATTGTTTGCCACTTTAATGGAAAATGAAAATAAAATAATTAGTAAGTAGAGTTTAATAAATTTTCAGAGAGGTTTAACAAATTTAGAAATTTATGGCAATAGTTGTGCCATCTGGTAAAATCAATTTATTTAAAATACTTAAATCTTACATAAAGGCCTATTGTCACCTTTATATCATTTTACCAAATAGGATTTTGAAACTCCCCTTTTAAAATAAAATTAAAATCTAGGAAATACCAATTTCTTGATAAAATAAAATATTACAAAACCTTTAAATTTAAATCCCCATTTAATTATGGACTTTATAAGTATCAATAAATATTTTTATTTCTAAATCCTTAAATCTTGAAATTTGGAAATATGGAAAGATTTAAAGTAATATACCTTTGAAGAAATACAAATAATCTTCCAGTAGTAGTTTTCTTGATAGCATGATTTAGTACAAAACTTTTTATTAAAACAAAGGTTTGATAAAACCTTTTGAAAATATTTTACTCATTTAAAATCATGGGCTTTATCCAAATTGAAATATTTTGCCAAAACGGCTTAATTAAATCAAAGAAACAAATAGTATTTTTTTTATGGAATATACTGAAATCAATTTAAACAAGTTTTGACAAAATCCTTTTAAATACTTTGAAACCCTTTTCTAAAATATTTGTAGAAGTTAAATGATTGAAAAAGTCATATTTGATATCTTTATAAAATAATATTTATGAACTCCTTTTGTTTCCAATAAAATATATAAAATACTATGAGTAATATCATTACTCATTTTTTTTATAATACAAATAATTTAGTCTAAAACATTTTATAAAGAGAGTTTGGTAAATCCATTTGAATACAAATAACATTTTAATCCTGGGTTTTATACATTCTTTTTGAACTCAAGTAAAATATAGAAATTTAGTATGAGTATTATCATTTCAAATAATAAACTCAATAAAATAGTTGAAACTAAACCTTTTTAGAAATAGGCATACTTTAAGTTACTTTTGCACTTTGCAAATATGGTTTTAGGGTTTAATAAATAGCCAAAAGTTAAATATTTAAAATCAAATAATTGGAATAAGACATTTTATGAAATGAAGTTGTCTTTGAAATTTTTAATCACCTTGCCAAATATATTGGGGTTTATGAAATACT
Organism: Poa pratensis; assembly: GCA_947311845.1. Taxonomy (NCBI): domain Eukaryota; kingdom Viridiplantae; phylum Streptophyta; class Magnoliopsida; order Poales; family Poaceae; genus Poa; species Poa pratensis. The sequence goes on from CAMZMU010000113.1 coordinate 15,460,257, forward strand.
TTGGATAAAATAATTTAATTAAACTCAATTTTTGAAATATAGATTATTTGGAAATAAACTATTAAACTTTTTGAAGGTGTTCAATGTCTTCTATCTTTGGTTTCGATTATAATTTTTAAGTTTTCTTTTTAATGAAAACAAAAGTTTTAATTTTTAGTGATTTTTAAACATTCCAAGATATTGGGATGTTACAGACTACCACCCTTAAAAGGAATCTCGTCCCCGAGATTCGAAGAGGCTAGAAAGAAAGATGGGTTTGAGATCTCAGGGTTTAGGCAACTGGGTGGGCTACCACCCTTGAAAGAAATTTTTTTGTTGGTAGGTCAAAACTTCAAACTGGATTACTTGATGGAGAACATACCATTCATCTTACTTGGCTCTTTGTAGTTTCCTTTCATATGGACATGGTTCCCATGGCCCTTCTTGGATGGGTTGGGCTTGGCAGCTTCTTCCATCTTCCCTTCAGGACAACCACTTATATAATGTCCCATATTCTTGCACTTGAAGCACTGTACCTGACTAAGATCTTTCTTGCCTTGAGACAGGTGTTTACTTGGTTTGGCGGTTTTCTTGGCCCTTTTCTCAGGGCATTCGGTGGAGTAATGTCCCTGGTTTTTGCACTTGTAACAAGTGATGTGGTTTAAGTTTCTCTTCTTTTTAGGTCTTTCTAGTGCTAGAAGGTCTTCTAACTCTTGTTTATCATACTCTATCACCACGGCTGACGATCTGGTTCGCTTGATGGGGCAGTCTTGAGAACAATGATCTTCTTCTTCACACGAATAACAACACTTGGTGGTGACTTTGGATGTGTGGGGATGGGTTCTGAGTTTGACTCTATCAACATCCTTCTTCTCTGGGCAATCCCATGAATAGTGTCCCGTTTCTCTACATGTGTAACATGTTATATGACTAGTATCTCTCTTGCTTTCCTCCTTGTTTTCTTGTATTTCCACAGATCTCTTGAGCATTTGTTGCATTCCCTTTTTGACTTGCCGCCTGACTTCTTGCACCATGGGGTAAAGATGGCACTGTTTAGGAATGTGATTCATTCCTTCACACAAAAAGCAAGTGACCTGGGTTATGGAATATCCTTTATCCAAATAACTTGCATCATAGTGGGGCCACTCATCCTGGCACTCCTTGGACAGGTGTCCTATTTCTCCACAACTTTTGCATGCTCGGTGTCCCGACATAATATTCTCCTTGATTTCAATACCAACACCAACCTGTGGTAACTGGTTAATATTGCTCGCCATCAGCTGTACCACTTGGGTCTGGTTGTTTAAAAGTTGTTGAATAACTGTGTCTAACTCCTTATTGGGGTTGTTGGCTTAACTTTCTTTCATCACTTGATTCATTCTAGTGTGAGCTGCTTCGAGTAGTTGCAATGCATAAGGCAACTTGAGGTGTCTTTCGTTTTCGTCGTTGTTGGTATGTGGGTAAGACATCTGGTTTGGATCAGCAGGGATGAGTAGGGATAGAAGGAATCCAAAGGAAGTATTCCTACTCAAACACAGCAGATCAAGGCAATTCATTTTACAAACAACAACTAGCAAGCATCAAACAACATGGTTCAATCACCAACAAACAATCTAGTATTACCATACCAACTAAGTTGATATGATCAATACACTATCACGTTATCGTTATTCTAACAAAGTATCTAAATGGTGGTCTCATCTATCTCTTCCTGGAATTTCTTCAAGTTCTTCCTTGACCTTCAATGTGGTGGAACTGTTTGTGGGGATCTTCATCGGTCTGACATCAATTTAGTTGAATCCACCAATAAGGGTCATTTGAAATGAGGAAAGATGTCTTAGAAGGTGAATAGTAGATGAGAATATAAGAAGGATAACTTGTAAATATTTTCTTTTGAATAAAATAGATTTTAGTTCTAGGTCTTTTCCTAGTTCTAATCCAAACCTAGGGTTTCGAACCTACAGGCAACACATTGCTCTGATACCATCTGTAGCGACCTTGCCTTTTAAAAATGGCCAAGATCCCTGTGTTCTGTGCTAGTCCCTGGATCGAATAGCTAGCACCACAGTTCAAGATGTAATATCATGCAAATGCGTCAAATATTTATTACATCGATGATCCAGAAAAGTGAAACATTACAAGTTGCATAGCCAAAGGCTTGCATGTTACAAAGTTCAGCAGCGGAAAACATATAGTATCATGGAGCCTCATCATCTTCATGTGCCACAAGCAGACATGTTGGTTGCAGACTCGAAATCCTAAAACGAATCCTCACTCGTCAACAAATGATCCTGCAAATTTGAATATGCAGCCACAAGGGTCAGTACAATGATGTACTGGCAAATGACACTATGGTGGATATATATGGCAAGGACTATCTTCTACATGCATATTTGGCTGGTGGAGTTAAAAGGCTCTTGCGCAAAGCGATATTTGTCCTACACTGGTAAAACATTTCTTTAAAAACCAGCTATTAATGAGATAAACATGGCATGAAAACCAATATCTCTTCTACCCTTGTTCACCCATCAAGTTTTATTCTGAAATTGGAATGAATGAGATTTTTCCGTCAACCACCTTGTTTAGTTACTCAAATTGTCCATAACCGAGGACACGGCTAAGATCTTAGTTTTATTTTACTCTCGAGAGTTTGTGACACTTTCCCCACTAGACTCAATCAGCCCAAACTTCCTAATCACTCATTTAGTGAAAAGAAAAGGAGAAGATCGAGACGAGACTTTTCAGAAATGCTTTCCCATGGTACTCTAGCGAGATCACTGTCATCCTATCCCTCTACATCATCAGATCTCACAGACCCAGGTCCACACAACTTACTCCGTCAAGACAGAGCCCATATGACTAGTGGCTGCACTGGAAATAACTAGACACGGAGTGACATGAAATCTCAAGACCCTGGGTGGCCAGCACAAGTGCACATACTCAGGTACCCGCAGAACTGGGCCTGAGTAGCCACTCAACTATAAACAACCAGTACAACTCCAAATCCACCCAGGTGATTCATTAATTTAGTAGATTTTTCCTTAACTCATATACAATAAAACAATTCATTTTAGCAGTAAGCCAATCTACTAAATTAATATAGGTTACTAGTCAACTAAATCATGTGGCTAGCCTAACAGGTTTGCATAGCATATAATTTTAATAAAAACAACCTATCATGCATGCTACTGGGAAATAGTCTACAATGCAATATAGTAAAATAGTAGGTCATTTATGCTGGAGTGTCACTTGCCTTTTGAAAGTTGTCGTTGCTAACACACTCTTTTCAACGTAACTCGTAGCTCTCCGTTCAATCTATATAGTACAAACACATATCAATCAACAAACCATACAACAAACAAAATAAAACCACAACATCAAGCATGGACAACAAATTAAAAAAGAGGATTGGTGGTCTAAGTTTAACACATGATCAAATATACAAAATTGATCAATGTATTAAGGTTTGTGGTTTTCCATTGAAGGTCAAGAATGGTCTAAGGTCAGAAATAAAGTTTGTAGGGTGGCTCAAGTTTCTAAGGGTAGGTTTTGATCAAAGTGATCACACAAGGGAGTTGGTCAAAAGAGTTTCAGAACACATTAAAACTATGGTTTGCAAACATTAACATTTCAATAGCTTTTAGCATGCTTTCAATGTTTATGATTCGAAAGGTAGTAGCTAGGCATGGTTTTGGTGTCTCTGGACAGAAGCAAATATTTGGATATTTTTCTATTAAGAAAACAAGTTAAAAGTATTTATAGAAATTAAACTAAATCAAAAATACTCCATTTGAGTCCCTGATTTTAAATCATCAAAATAAAGCTCAAAATATTTTTATAACAGAGGATTAAAAACACACATATTCTAAGGTTTCTAAAACTATTTTATTTGCAAATTTTGGACTTATAGATTTAAAGTTATGTTAAAATTACTCAAATCACACATTTGAAAATTTGAATAATTTAAACTTGGCAAAATTAAAAACTAACAGTATCAAAAGTTTCTACAGGTCAAGAGCTTTCCAAAAATATAAAATTTATTAAATTTGGCCGAGCCAATAAAAAGTTATAATAGTTTTAGTATTCAGGGTCTTTTCTGCAAAACTGCAAAATTCGGTTAATTTTGAAAAATGCCAGCACACGTGGCGCTGATGTGGCGGCTGACTGGGTGCTGACTCAGCGCTGACTGGGCGTGACTTGGCGCCACGTGGCTCGATCTGATTCGCGGGTACCGGTTCGGTTTAGTGAATTAAAAAGATCCGTTGGATCTAGATCCAACGGTGGAGATCTAACAGGAGGGGGCTGGCCGGAGCTAGGTTTCCGGCGTGCGGCGGCGAACGGCGGCGACGGTGCGGCACGGTGCGTTCCCGACGTTCCAGTGATCACCAGGACCAACAGATCTTACCAGGAGATTCAGCGCGACGAGGCGAGGTCGATGGCGAAGCGGTGGTCCTCGGGGTCCTCTCCTTCTCCGGCAATTCCTCGCCGGAGTTGCGGTTTGCGGCGGCCCGAAGCGTGCGGTGACGAATACGTCGATCTGGTGTACGAGAAAAACAATGAAGATGTCTAGGAGCTGCGCGAGGATGAAAGAGTGCGAGTGGGAGGGAAGAGAGGGGCGAGGGTTCGCCGGAGTGCGGCCGGAGCGGAGATTTACCGACGGCGGCAGTGCGGCGTTGCGAGCTCGAACTCCAGCAGCCTGGCGGCGATTTTGTTAGGGTTTTGGAGTGGAGAGGGTGCGGAGGCGGTGGAGAATAAGTAGGCAGGAGCGGGGCGCAGATAAACTCGGATTCGGTGGAGATTTTCGCGGAGATTTGGTTCGGTTTCGTTCGTGTTCATCACGGTTTCGTTGAGGAGAAAAAAAAATAACGAGGGGAAGGAGGAGGCCGTGCGGGGAAAGGGGTTGGGCTGGTGCTGGGCCGGCAGTGGGCTGGCTCGGGCTGGCTCTGTTTTCATTTTTTTTTGACAACCTATTTCTTTTTAACTTTTGTTTTATTTCTCCAATTCTCCTCAAACCAAATCTAAATTTTTGTAATAAAATTAACTTTCAAACAAAGTAGGTATGTGCTGATTTCAACACTTTTGTGTTTTGAAAAACAAATAATAATGATAATATAATTCCTCATAGCATTGTTTGCCACTTTAATGGAAAATGAAAATAAAATAATTAGTAAGTAGAGTTTAATAAATTTTCAGAGAGGTTTAACAAATTTAGAAATTTATGGCAATAGTTGTGCCATCTGGTAAAATCAATTTATTTAAAATACTTAAATCTTACATAAAGGCCTATTGTCACCTTTATATCATTTTACCAAATAGGATTTTGAAACTCCCCTTTTAAAATAAAATTAAAATCTAGGAAATACCAATTTCTTGATAAAATAAAATATTACAAAACCTTTAAATTTAAATCCCCATTTAATTATGGACTTTATAAGTATCAATAAATATTTTTATTTCTAAATCCTTAAATCTTGAAATTTGGAAATATGGAAAGATTTAAAGTAATATACCTTTGAAGAAATACAAATAATCTTCCAGTAGTAGTTTTCTTGATAGCATGATTTAGTACAAAACTTTTTATTAAAACAAAGGTTTGATAAAACCTTTTGAAAATATTTTACTCATTTAAAATCATGGGCTTTATCCAAATTGAAATATTTTGCCAAAATGGCTTAATTAAATCAAAGAAACAAATAGTATTTTTTTTATGGAATATACTGAAATCAATTTAAACAAGTTTTGACAAAATCCTTTTAAATACTTTGAAACCCTTTTCTAAAATATTTGTAGAAGTTAAATGATTGAAAAAGTCATATTTGATATCTTTATAAAATAAGATTTATGAACTCCTTTTGTTTCCAATAAAATATATAAAATACTATGAGTAATATCATTACTCATTTTTTTTATAATACAAATAATTTAGTCTAAAACATTTTATAAAGAGAGTTTGGTAAATCCATTTGAATACAAATAACATTTTAATCCTGGGTTTTATACATTCTTTTTGAACTCAAGTAAAATATAGAAATTTAGTATGAGTATTATCATTTAAAATAATAAACTCAATAAAATAGTTGAAACTAAACCTTTTTAGAAATAGGCATACTTTAAGTTACTTTTGCACTTTGCAAATATGGTTTTAGGGTTTAATAAATAGCCAAAAGTTAAATATTTAAAATCAAATAATTCGAATAAGACATTTTATGAAATGAAGTTGTCTTTGAAAATTTTAAATCACCTTGCCAAATATATTGGGGTTTATGAAATACTTTGGATAAAATAATTTAATTAAACTCAATTTTTGAAATATAGATTATTTGGAAATAAACTATTAAACTTTTTGAAGGTGTTCAATGTCTTCTATCTTTGGTTTCGATTATAATTTTTAAGTTTTCTTTTAAATGAAAACAAAAGTTTTAATTTTTAGTGATTTTTAAACATTCCAAGATATTGGGATGTTACAGAAAGCCAGACTTCTGTGGCGCATGAGACACCATGCGCCACAGAATTTCTGTGGGTCCCACGTGCAATCATTGGGCGAAGGTCCATCTAGGGACATTCTGTGGCGCACCGTGGCTGGTGCGCCACAGAAAAGTGACATTCTGTGGCGCACCTGGTAGGTGCGCCACAGAAAGCTGACTTTCTGTGGCGCACCAAGTTTTTGGACATTTTGGATTTTTTGGATTTTTTGAATTTTTTAAAGTTTTTTTAAAAAATTTAAGTTTTTTGAATTTTATTGGATCTTTCGAAACTTTTTTGAATTTTTTGAATTTTTTTTGGATTTTTTGAATTTTTTGGATTTTTTGAATTTTTAAAGTTTTTTTAAAAAATTTAAGTTTTTTGAATTTTTTTTTGGATCTTTTGAAACTTTTGAATCTCCTTTTGAAAGTTTAGAAGTTTTTGAAAAATCTGAAATTTAAAAACACACATTTATAACACATACATAACATATACACATACAAGACTTAAGAGGATTCATATGATATATATATCAATAAGAACTTGAGTAGCACAAGGGTAGGTGAAGTGGGTGGAACTTAGAAATTAAGCGTGCTAGGGTTGGAGCAATTTGAGGATGGGTGACCTAGCGGGAAGATATCAGTTCAAAATGTGCACAAAATCTGAAAATATTTCAAATAATTAGGATTTTTTATATTATTTCATATTTTGATTTTTCTGAATTTTTTTGAAACTTTTTATAATTTTTTTTTGCATTTTTTGCATTTTTTCAGAATTCTGTGGCGCACCAGGCCAGGTGCGCCACAGAAATGTGAGAATTCTGTGGCGCACCAAGCAAGGTGCGCCACAGAAAATATTTTTGTGGCGAGAATTCTGTGGCGCACCCAGCAAACCTGGGGGTGCGCCACATAATTGCAATTTGGTGCGCCACTAATAGCCCTTTCTGTGGTAGTGTTATACGAAGTTTTATACATAACCCGTATGAATTATTGCTACTATTGACACAATTGCCTCTCTCAATTTTTTTTATATCTCTATGCTTTCAAAATAAAAAGCTCTAGCACATGAGTAATCCCTGTTTCCCTCTGCGAAGGGACTTTCTTTTACTTTTATATTGAGTCTTCATCTTCTAAGTTCATGCACCATTAAGAGAGCATAGTTGTCATTCTTAGTTTCATGTACATGGTCCCAAAATTATTATTGATTGAATCATGAATGTGTTATTACTTGTTCTTAAATTATTTGCATCTAGTCATCCTTTGAACTTTAAAGGTGTATTCCTATGTTTTGACTGTGTGACAGCATTTCACCTCAAAAATTATCTTGTTTATCACTTACCTACTCGAGGACGAGTAGGAGTTAAGCTTGGGGATGTTGATACGTTGCAAACGTATCTATAATTTTTGATGCTCCATGTTTGTTTTACACCAATTCCTATATGTTTTATAGCACTTCACTGCACTTTTTATGCATTTTCCGGAACTAACCTATTGACGAGATGCCGTAGTGCCAGTTCCTGTTTTCTGCTGTTTTTGGTTTCAGAAAAGTTGTACAGGAAATATTCTCGGAATTGGACGAAATAAATTGCAAACTTCCTATTTTTCCGAAGAGAAGACGGAGCCAGAAGATGAAGTGCCGGAGGCCCTGGAGGGGATCAGACATGGCCTAGGCACGGGCCCCAGCCTGGCCGCGCCTGGCCTGTGTCTGGGCACCCCGGGCACCGCCTCGCGTCGCCTCTTCGCCTATAAGAAGCTCCTTGACCTAAAAGTTATGGGGGTCCATCCAGAAATCTACGAAAAGTTCCGTCGCAGCCGTCATCGTCAACCCTAGTTCGGGAGGGGTCTGTCTGCCTCCCCCATGGATCAATCTCCATGGGGAGGGCTCCGAAGAAGCCATGAAGGGGGGAGGCCAAGGCTGCGCTCCTCGCTGCCTTCTCCGCCGTCTTCACCGCCATCTCCATCACCAATTCCTCATTGTATTCAGTGGTTCATCCTCCCACAAACCTCTGTACCGCCCTATGTGAACATGGTGTTTGATGTTATACTAATGTGGAGCCCTCACCAACACAAGTCCATCCTACTGATCAAGAGAAAATTAGATGCACACCAAGAGCAAGCTTGTAGATTCACAATCTGTGTGGAAGTGACGGTGTTTACCTGAGCTTCTGCATTTGGGGCAGAGCCTCCGGCCAGAGCGGAGTTTCCGCCATGGACACTGGAGTGATGTGCCTAAAATATTCTTCACATTTTTCTGAATCCAATGGTACCTTATTTGTTATTTTTGGACGTGTAGAACTCAAGAAATTGATTTTGCAAGTTTTCAGATGTTTTCAGCAATTTCTGGAAATAAATAGAATTGGATTTATCTGGGGCTGCTACTTGGCGCGACGTGATTGGCTGATACCCTTTCGCGCGGACCGGCCTGTGGATCACGCTCAGGGCCATCAGATCTTATGTGATCTGGACGGTTCAGATCTAACCGCTACGGGGGGCGACTGGGCGGCTGACTTACGGGGCCCGCGTGGCGCTGACGAGGCGGTGACGCGGTGATGACGTGGGCGACGACGGGGTCAACGGCGAGGGCGTGGGTGGCATCTGCGGCTCGGCGGCGCTCGGCGGCGAAGCTTCGGTGGCTCCCGGTGATGGAGACGAGGTCCACGAGGTGCGCCTCGACGCGGTGAAGCCAGTGGCGGCGACGGCGTGCTCGGGAGCTTTCTGGAGCGGCGACGAGGAGCGGACGAAGGCGGGGCGGGCGCGGCGACGTGCAGACGCGGACGTCGACAGCGTTACGGTGCATGAAAAAGGACGTGGAGAGGGTCAGCGTGTGCGCCCGAAGGAGGGGGTTCGACGGAGACCAAAAGGAGGCGGAGGGGCTCACCGGCGGCGTCTGACGAGGCTAGGGCTCGGCAAATCCCAGGATCGAGTACCCCGGGTTGATTGAGGGGGAGAGAGGTTAGCGCTGGTGATCACGACAGCTGACAAGCGAGGAGTTTACCCAGGTTCAGGCTCCCGAAGGATAAAACCCTACTTCCTGCTTGTCTGGTATTGATGGAGAGTGTGGCTACAATGGCGAGATGGCAATCTCGCTAGGGTTTGTGATGGCGGCTATGCGCGTGAGTGTATGCGTTACCCTAGACGAAGGACCCTCCTAGCCTTTATATGATAGGCTAGGTCTCGGGTGAACGGTGCCGATGGCACCTACATGATGAACGAGGGTGATGACCTAACGTCGACTATCTTGGGCCGCACGTCGTCCTCCTTGGGCCTTCCTTGGGCCCTCGTTATAGGGTTGATGGACTTGGCGTGACCCAGGTATCACCACCGTGGGGTAGTCGAAGAGTGACCCCACGACAGTAGCCCCCGAGTGCTTAGTCGAATCGTAGAGTCTAGTAAAGGACTCCTTCCTTCTGGGCACGCCACCAGGTTCCTGAAAGGAACAAATAAAATGGTCGACTCCGGCCGTTCAGGGCTTATGGAGGATTCTTTAGTCGAACTGTCGACTGCAGCGTAAAAACTGCGAGTAGTCTTTTGTCGGTGATTTTTCGACTGTGATTGTTCTGAGTCACTCGGAAGCGCGAACAGCGCTCCCGATGGGAGTAGCCCCCGAGATTAAGCTGAACTGCTAGCAATTGAGGTTAAACTCAATTTTTCTTCAGTCGAAAAGTCCGCTCCCGATGGGAGTGAATAGACTCGTCCTGATGCAGTCGCAATTGGCTTTGTGTGACTTACTATGTACTCAACCTGTTTGGCTTACTGCACGAATTGGCTCAGCTCGTGGAGCTTACTGAATTTCTCGTGCACTCAAATGAACTGCACACTTTTGCTCAGCTCTTAGAGCTTACTGAGTATCTGCTGCACTCAAATGAATTTGTCGAGTTTACTCAGCTCTTAGAGCTTACTGTAGCTTGTTGCACAAATTTGCTCAGCTCTTGAGGCTTACTGAATCTTGTTTCACTCGAATGAACTATTCGGGTGCTCCATCAGCCCGTTGGCTTACTTGCTACGCCTCCACACTTGACGTTAGTGCTGACGTTTTTTGGCGCACTCTGCGCTCGATGGGACGTGACAGAGTGGTCCCAGTGTCAGTATTGACTGATTTGACCGTTGGGCGCGAAAATTTCGCGGCGTGATGATGGCGCCTCGATTCCCGCGCGTAGTGGGCGGCGTGGCTGGCGACGGTTGCTATCTCCGCGCGACACGTGGACGGCCAGATGAGGTTGTGAAGAGCGGTTTCGCAGGGAACGGCCAGGATGAACTGACCCCGCGGTATATATTTTCACCGCGGTGGGGAACAGTTCATTTCATCCCCATTTCGCCGTCGTCTCCACTCCTCCTCTCCTCCATTGCTGCTCCTCTACCAGATTCTTCTCCATCCACCATGAGCAAGGTCGCGATGAAGAGGGCGAAGACTGCTGTTGGCGGCGCCGCCGCCGCCGAGGCAAGCGTGATGAAGAAACCTGACAGCGACTGGGCGAAGTCGTCGGTGAAGAAGGCTGATCTCGAGGCCCTCCGCGCGCAGGGACTGCTGCCGCCGGCGGACCAGGCGGCGGTGCGCGCTCCAGGGAAGGAGGTATTTCCCTCTCCTCGCGAGGGGGAACGCGTGTGCTTCGTGGATTTTCTTCCGCGGGGTTTCGGGTTCCACGATTTTGTTCGCGGTCTCCTGTATGCTTATGGGATTCAGATCCATGATCTGACTCCCAATAGCGTCTTGAGCATCGCGAGCTTTATCGTGCTCTGCGAGTGCTTCCTTGGCATCGCACCCAACTGGATGCTGTGGAAGTCGCTCTTCATCGTCAGGAGGAACGTGGGGAAGAGCCAGCAAGTGTACCCGGTGGGCGGCTTCGGCATCCAGGTGCGTGGCGACACCGCCTACTTCCAAATGAAGAAATCCGACTCCGTCCAGGGCTGGCGGAAGAAGTGGTTTTACGTCAGGTGCGACCAGGAGGGGCTTCCCGACTTCGCGGCTGACCGCGAGTTGCGGAAGACGAAGGCGTGGGCGCACCCGCTGTCGAAGGAGGACAGGGAGGCGACTCAGCCCTTGCTGGCGCTCCTCCGTGGTCTGCTGAAGAGTCTTGGTCGCGAGGCAGGTGGGGTGCACCTTATTGCCACCTTCTTCAGGCTTCGGGTGCAGCCGCTCCGCGCTCGCGTCCACCCGATGTGGGCGCTTGAGGACGGCAATGAACTCGATGATGACGAAGTCGAGTCAAAGGTGAGGAGCATCACCAGTCTCCGAGCCGCCGATCCGTGCAACGTCAAGTGCCCGGTCCAGCCGTATGGGCCAAACAACCCTGTGCCTGAGGTAAGCTTCATTTGCTTTGCTTCTGTCTTGTATCTTCTGTCGAAATCTTCTTGCCTGACTCGAATGTTTTGACAGGGTCGTTCGGACTTCGTTAGCCTTCCTCCATTGATGGAGAACGGACCTCACGAAGAGGCTGAGCTCACAGCGGAGGACGAAGAGGTTGATGACGATGAAGTTCCCTCCGCCACTTCTCGGAGTGAAACCTTGGAGGAGGATGACGAAGATGAGGAGCCGCTGCTGAAGCGGCGGAGGCAAAAGAGTGGCGAGTCTGCTTCGGCTTCGTCACCCGTGAAGCAGGTGGAGGTGGAGAACGTGGAGGAGGCGAGCGAGTCATCCTCGGGTGCGAAGCGCACGAGTGACCCAGCTGGGCCGCTGTTCGTGCCTCCTCTTGACTCTGCACCGCCGACTGGATTTGCGAGGATGCCCTCCGTCTCCCTGGGAAGCGATGATGATGTCGATGTCACCAGGTTAGTCGTGTAACCATCGCCTTTCGTTTGTCGAGTGTGCTTCTTGACTTGCGAGTACTTGAATTGGATTATCTTGTCATAGCGACCGTACTGGTGCTGCTGGTTCTCCTCGTGAGGTGGAGCACACTTCTGTTCCCGCGATCGAGCAGGCTGCGAAGGCGACCGCGGAAGAACCTCCGGCGGGTGACGCTTTGGCCTTCAAGCCTTCGACTTCCTCCGTGCCAGAGAAAGTTGCTGATGCGACTCTGGTTGATGCTGGGCTGCTTGAGCACGTAAGCTTTCTTTGACTTGTTCTTCCAAATCTGTATCGGGTGCGCGAACAGCGCTCCCGATGGGAGTAGCCCCCGAAGATGTGCGTGACTAGGATAGTCGGGCGCAGATTGATGTCATGTTCTTTCCACAGCCTTTTTATCGCCAGCAGATGGAGGGAGCCGCAGCCTTCGTTCGAATGGAGAAGGAGAGGGATCGACTCTGCACTGCCCTGGAGCAGGCGAACAGTGAGTACTAACCTTTGCGTTCGAGAGATTCTTCGACTATCTTTGTTGATAACTTTGCTCCTTTGATCCATAGGCGAGAGGGAGAGCATGAAAGAGTGGGTCACGGAGCTAGAGAAGACGTTGGCTGAAGCCCAAGGTCGTGAGTTGGCCCGGGGTGAGCTGGAGAAGACCCAGGTCGACCGCTTGCTCGCACTCGCCGACGTTTTTGGAAGTAAGTATCTCGGCTCATTGCCTACTTTGTCTTGTGTCGACTTCTGATGTCTTGCGGGTATTGTTCCCTTTTGTTGTTCAGAGGCGTGCGGAGGCGCTCCTCCGGAAGGGACCTCCAGCGAGAATGTTGACTTGGCGAAGGCTGTTGGCTTCGTTGACCGCGCCTGCGTGTATGCTTCGGCTGCGCTGCAGCAATCTTCGGCGGCGCTGCAGAAGTCGACAGACGCCTTGGCGAGTGTGCACCGGAGCATCTTCCCCAGTAAGCCGGCGCCAGTTGCGCTCGACGCACTTGCAGCTCCGTTCGAAGGCGATGCGACCATCTTGGCGGACTACACGCGTGCGCAGACGGTACACGGCTCCGAGCTCACTTTCCAGCTACTTCTTGGTCACCAAGTCGTAGGTGATTTTGAGAAAGTCGTCAGTGACTTCCCTCGGAGGCCTGATGGCAAGACCGCATCCCTTAGCGGTGTGAAGGTGCAGGCGAGTCAGCTGGCTGCGAGGTTGGTCGCCACCTTCGAGAAGAAGATTGCCAAGGCTGCAGAGGTGGCTGCTAGAAAAAGCCGTTCCCAGTCGGAGTCTGTCATGTAGACTTCGCTCCTTTAGGATTACTCTGCTTTGGGTTCTTGGCTTGTAATGAACTTGTGTATTTTGCGAGCCTTTTGTTCGTGAACATGCTGATGTTGAAATGTGAACTTGTGCCTTCGAGTCTTCTTTCGTCTCTAGGCTTGAATGTCCTTTCCTTGTTTGACGCTGTCAAATTTGGCAGTCTGAGATGGGCGAAGCTCCAGGGGTTGCCGGAACGACTGGTGTGGATGACGAGGAGGACACCTCTTCGGCTGCACCTAATCGCCGTCGTCGTCGAACTCCTCCAGCTCCTGCGCGAAGTGTAAATGACCAGCGAGTGATCACCTTCATGAGGAACAAGATCATTGAGCTCGAGTCGAAGTTGAAGGTCGCCGAGTTGGAGCTGAAGCGCCTGAAATCAGGACCCGTTGCGCCGTTCTCCCAGCGTGAGGAGTTTCTTCTTGATGAGATGGACCTGATCAGTCAACAGCTGCAAGGTTGGCCTTCTAGCGCTTTGCTTCGGCTTCTTTATCCTTTTACTGTTCTTAGTGCTGGGTCTTGATGCAGATGTGAACTCTGACTTGAATGCCGAGCAAGGTCGAGTAGACGAGCGGGTGGAGAGAGAGACCACCGGTGATTCACTCGAAGCTCGTCAGTTTTGGTCAAACAAATCCAAAGGTAGAGTACTGGCTCGAATGTTGGATCGCGCCTGGCGGGCTGCTTTGCTCCTGGAAGGTTGTAGAAAGACCCTCTGGCAGATCAACAGGGTGTACTTTCCGCACAACGAGCAGCCTAATGGACTGGCTGCGCTGCTGGAGAGATTCCGCGAAGGCAAGGCGTTGAAGGAACTCGTGCACGCGCAACTTGTTGCCGGGGCGAACGTGGCGCTGGCATACGTTCGAATGCACCGTCCTCATCTTCCCCTTCACAAGGTTCTTAACGGCCTGCCTGGAGCAGATGATTATGCCGATACCCTTGCGGCTGCGGGTCAGATGATTCAGCAGGTCCAGCGCTATAGTGAGCAACTTGTAGGGCCACTCGATGCGCCAAAGGGCGAGCCTGTAGAATAAGAGCAGTAGACTGCTGTTGTATATTGTTAGCTTGTAAAAGAAATTTTTCAAAGTGAAAATATGAGTGTATATGCCGAGATGGGGGCAATCTCCGAGTTGGTAATTTGTGCTTTTGTGGATTTGTAAACCTGTGCGGCGCAGCCCCCGAGCGGATCGAGTGCAGCCGAGGTGTGTCGAATCGGACCTGTGCGGCGCAGCCCCCGAGTCCTTCGGGTGGCGGCCGAAGATTTTCGAGTGAACCTGTATGGCGCAGCCCCCGAGTGCGTCGGGTGGCGGCCTAGGCTTTGACTTAGACCTGTGCGGCGCAGCCCCCGAGTCCTTCGGGTGGCGGCCGAGGATTTTCGAGTGAACCTCTATGGCGCAGCCCCCGAGTGCGTCGAGTGGCGGCCTAGGCTTTGACTTAGACCTGTGCGGCGCAGCCCCCGAGTGGTTCGGGTGGCGGCCGAGGATTTTCGAGTGAACATGTATGGCGCAGCCCCCGAGTGCGTCGAGTGGCGGCCTAGGCTTTGACTTAGACCTGTGCGGCGCAGCCCCCGAGTGGTTCGGGTGGCAGCCGAGGATTTTCGAGTGAACCTGTATGGCGCAGCCCCCGAGTGCGTCGGGTGGCGGCCTAGGCTTTGACTTAGACCTGTACAGCGCAGCCCCCGAGTGGTTCGGGTGGCGGCCGAGGATTTTCGAGTGAACCTGTATGGCGCAGCCCCCGAGTGCGTCGGGTGGCGGCCTAGGCTTTGACTTAGACCTGTACAGCGCAGCCCCCGAGTGGTTCGGGTGGCGGCCAAGGATTTTAGAGTGAACCTGTATGGTGCAGCCCCCGAGTGCGTCGGGTGGCAGCCTAGGCTTTGACTTAGACCTGTGCGGCGCAGCCCCCGAGTGCTTCGGGCGGCGGCCGAGGATTTTCGAGTTGGGCCTGTATGGCGCAGCCCTCGAGTGCTTCGGGTGGATGCCTAGGCTTCGACTTAGACCTATACAGCGCAGCCCCCGAGTGCTTCGGGTGGCGGCCGAGGATTTATGTTGCTTGACATAAGTAAATGGGAGAGATTGTTCTTCGAATCACTTTATTGATATTTGCGAGCAGGCCACCTCATTAAAACCCTTCCAGTCCCCTCAGGTACCCTGGCGAGGGAAAGAGTGCGTCTGAAACCTGCCGCTTCTTGACATTGTACACTTGTTACAGGTTGGGGTCGATCAGGCGTAGAAACGACGTAGTTGCGCAACGTTCCACGGGTTGCTGCAGACTGTCCCCGTCTTCGAGTCCTTCAGGCGGTAAGCTCCGTCGCCGATTGCCTCTGTCACGATGTATGGACCCTCCCACGGGGAGGCGAGTTTGTGCACCTTCTTCTGTTTGAGGCGGAGGACAAGATCACCAGGGACGAAAGCTCTGGGCCAGAGTCGCCGCCCGTGGTAATTGCGTAGGTCTTGCTGATATTCGGCTGTGCGGGTAAGGGCGATGTTGCGTGCTTCGTCCAGGGTGTCCATGTCGTCCTCGAGTGCTTCTTCTGCATCGGACTCGTCGTAGGCCACCACTCGGGGGGCGTCGAACTTGATGTCGCACGGCAGGACTGCTTCTGCGCCGTAGACCATGAAGAATGGCGTGTACTGGGTGGATCTGTTCGGCGTAGTGCGCAGACTCCACAGCACAGATGGCAGCTCTTCGACCCAGGCGCCTGCAGCGCGCCTCAATGGTACCCGCAGGCGCTTCTTGATGCCCTTGCAGACTAGACCATTTGCCTTTTCGACTTGTCCATTAGACTGCGGGTGCGAGACAGATGCGTAGTTGAGCTTGATGCCTTGGTCAGAGCAGAAGTCCTTGAATTCTTCAGCTGTGAAGTTCGAGCCGTTGTCGGTGATGATGCTGTGCGGCACTCCGAACCTGAAGATGATGGACCTGATGAAGTTACCTGCCGAGGAGGCAGTCGAACTTGTGATGGGCACGGCTTCGATCCATTTCGTGAACTTATCGACTGCCACCAGGAGATGAGTGTGTCCGCCCGGAGAGGACTTCTTGAATGGACCCACCATGTCGAGCCCCCATTGAGCGAAGGGCCAGGCGAGTGGTATGGTCTTCAGTGCTGATGCCGGTGCGTGCGGCTTGTTGGCGAACTCCTGGCAGCCGATGCATTTCCTCACGGGTTCTTCTGCGTCTTGCATTGCAGTGGGCCAGTAGAACCCGGCTCGTAGGGCTTTGGCCACCAAGGCTCGACTGCTGGCGTGGTGTCCACAGATGCCGGCGTGGATCTCGAGTAAGATGGCT
This sequence comes from Poa pratensis, assembly GCA_947311845.1. Lineage (NCBI taxonomy): Eukaryota > Viridiplantae > Streptophyta > Magnoliopsida > Poales > Poaceae > Poa > Poa pratensis. Next base: position 15,477,055 of record CAMZMU010000113.1, read on the forward strand.
TGACCGTCGACTGGGTCGATGCACCTTTGGAGGACTCCTGAGATGCTTCGCTTGTAGAGTTCCCCGTTGATGACGGTGAAACCCTTGGAGCGGCGGATGACGCGCTTGGCTTCGACTGGGTTCGTTGGCAACTTCTGGTGCAGTATGTAGGCCAAGTATGGGCTTGTCCATGTGGGTTTGACCAGCATTACCTCCATGGGCTCCTCCGTGCTGGGCGGGTTGGTGGTGCTCGTTGTCGATGTAGAGGGTCCCGGGCGGGCCGAAGCTTGATGGAGCGTTGCATGATGCACTCGAGGAAGACTCCGGGTGGCACCGGTGCTTTGTCTGAGCCGAGGTTGGCGAGGGTGTCGGCTTCCTCGTTGCTCTCGCGGCCGATGTGCCGTAGCTCGCAGCCGTCGAAGGTTCCTTCCAGCTGGTTGTATAGGTCCCTGTAGGCGATCATGTTGTCGGCGATGGCGTCACATTGCTTCATGGTTTGCTGCATGACAAGGTAGGAATCTCCGTAGATCATGGGGTGAGTGGCGCCGCAGTTTTTGGCCATCCGCATGCCGTGGATTAGGGCTTCATACTCTGCCTCATTGTTGGAGGGTGTTGGAAAGTTCATCTGGAGTACATACTTCAGCTTGTCACCTTTGGGTGAGATGAGGACGACTCCCGCTCCTGCCGATCTGAACTTCTTGGAGCCGTCGAAGTACATTGTCCATGCGTTGGACAAGTCGGGTACGTCCGGCAGCTGGGCCTCTATCCACTCTGTGGTGAATTCTGGAAGCACTTGGGCCTTGATTGCCTTCGGGTGCGCGTACTTCAGCCCCCAGGGCCCCAACTCGACAACCCACTTGGCGACTCGACCTGTCGCGGCTTGGTTGGTGAGGATGTCGGAGAGCCCGGAGGAGCTTACCACCGTGATGGAGTGCTCGGAGAAGTAGTGGACGACCTTCCTTGATGTCATGAAGACTCCGTAGGCTAGCTTCTGGTAGTGCGGGTACCGCTGCTTGGACAGGGTTAGCACCTCACTGAGGAAGTAGATGGGCCGCTGAACAGGGTGACTGTGCCCTTCTTCTCCTCATTCGACTACGAGTACTGTGCTGACCACTCTGTTCGTGACTGAAACGTAAAGGTACAGCGGCTCGTTCTCCAGTGGCGCCACTAGTACTGGAGGAGTCATGAGGGTTTTCTTGAGCTGGTCGAAGGCGTCTTGCGCTTCTTCTGTCCACTCGAACTTGTCTGCCTTTTTCATCAGTTGGTAGAAAGGCAGGGCCTTTTCTCCCAACTTACTAATGAAACGACTAAGGGCTGCGACTCGGCCGGCTAGGCGTTGCACTTCGTGAAGCTTGGTCGGTGCTAGCATTGCGAGTATGTTTTGCACCTTCTCAGGGTTGGCTTCAATTCCTCTTGCAGAGACGAGGTACCCGAGCAGTTCTCCGGCTGGCACGCCGAAGACGCACTTGTCCGGGTTCAGCTTGATCTGGCTTCAATTCCTCTTGCAGAGACGAGGTACCCGAGCAGTTCTCCGGCTGGCACGCCGAAGACGCACTTGTCCGGGTTCAGCTTGATCTGATACTCGTCGAGTGCGGCGAAGACCTTGCAGAGGTCATCGATTAGGGTGTCATCTGTTCGAGTGGTGACGACTATGTCGTCGACGTAGACTTGGACGATCTCTCCGATTAGCTCCTTCAGGAAGGCTTGCATTGTGCGCTGGTATGTGGCTCCAGCGTTCTTCAACCCGAAGGGCATCATCTGGTAGCAGAACACACCATGGGGTGTGATGAATGCAGTTTTCTCTTCATCTTCGACTTTCATCCTGATCTGCTGGTACCCTGAATAGGCGTCCAGGAAGGATAGGCGTGCGCAGCCTGCAGTCGAGTCGATGATCTGGTCTATCCGCGGAAGCGGAAAGTGATCCTTGGGGCAACACTTGTTGATGGCGGTGAAGTCGACGCACATGCGGAGTTTCTTCGTCTTCTTCTTCTCCACCAGGACCGAGTTCGCTACCCAGTCCGAGTCCTTGATCTCTCGGATGAATCCGGCGTGGAGCAGCCGATCGATCTCCTTGCTGATTGCATCTCGTTTGGGACCCAAAAAGCGTCGCATGGTCTGCTTGACGGGCCTGGCATCCTTGTGGACGCGTAAGGAGTGCTCGGCGAGTTCCCTGGGTATGCCTGGCATGTCAGAAGGTTGCCAAGCGAAGATCTTCCAGTTTTCACGTAGGAACTCGACGAGCGCGCTTTCCTATGCGATAGGCAAGCTTGACGACACTTTGACTGTCTTGCTGGCGTCTGTCGGGTGGACCTGGTGGGTTGTTGTGTCGTCAGTCGTGTTGAAGGCAGAGTCTTTGGCTGGCTGTTGCGTGGCGGGAAGACAGTTTTGTCGTTGTCGACTGCCATCACCGCGAGGTGCTCGTCCATTCCAAAGAACTCGGAGATCTTGCTGAATTCACGGTCGCAGCTGTTGGAGCGGTCGAAGTCGCCGTGCACCATGATGACGCCCTTGGGTCCAGGCATCTTGAGCATGAGGTAGGCGTAATGAGGTATCGCCATGAACCTGGCAAAGGTTGGACGCCCGAGTATCGCATGGTACTGCGACTTCCAGTCGACTACCTCGAAGTCGATCGCCTCCCTCTGGAAGTTGTCGGGTGTGCCGAAGATGACGTCGAGTGTGATTGTTCCCATGGGCGTGACTGCTTGCCCTGGTACTATGCCGTGGAAGGTGGTATCTGATGGCGTCAGGTTTGTAGTTGGCCTGTTCATCCTTCTGAGGGTGTCGGCGAAGATAATGTTGATGCCGCTGCCTCCGTCCATGAACACCTTTTTCAAGGTGTAATCCCCGATCAGGGCTTCGACTACCAGAGCAGCATGCCCGGGTCATTGTACTGCAGGTGGATGATCTGCTCTGGAGAATGTGATTGGTGTCTCTGACCCTCTCAGGTAATCGGGTACTGCAGGTGGACAGGTGACAGCCTGAAAGACTTGGCGGGTGATGATCTTCTGGGTCCTGTTTGAAGGGCGCCCCTTCTGTATCATGTTGAGGTGTCCGCGTGCCGCTGGATATGCGTCAGGGGCTTCTTGCTGCGGCTGCTGCTGCTGGTAAAAGGCTCCCGCCGCCTGCGCTGGATTAGCGACTACGGGCGCGGGTGCGGGTGCGGGTGCTGCCTGGAGAGCCAACTGCGCGACTGGCTGTGCTGCGGGTGCTGCCTGGAGAGCCAACGGCGCGGCTTGCTGAGCGACTATCTTCTGCATTGCCTGGTATATCCTGCGTGCTTTCTTGCAGTCCTTCAACAGGTGGCGAGATCCCCACTTGCCTGTTTCCGGGTTCCTGAACATGTGATGCTTGCAGGGTTGCTCTAGCTCTTCCTCCGGAGTCAGTGTGCGTCTCTGCCACTCTTGTTTGCGACTCCCGTCGCCGCGGTAGTTGCTGCCACCGCTTCGGTTGTATTGGCGACTTTGGTCGTCGCCGCTTCGACTGTACTGCCTTTGGGTGTATTGGCGACTGCTGTCGCGCGCTTCATCCTCACGGGGGTTTCGAATCCCGCCGCTACTAACTCGATCGAGTCATTGCCGTGGTAACGCGGCTTCTTCTTCTGGCGTCCTTCTCGCCAGTTGCTTGGTCCGGCTTCGTCTCTTGGGGAGTAGCGTGAGCTGTCACGGACCGAGTCCTCTCCGTCTGCCCACTGATTGGCTATCTTCATGAGCTCGATCATGTTTCTCGGCCGGAGCCTACCAAATTCCTCGCGGAGGCCGCGGCGGTAGACGCCGTGCATGAAGGCGTCCATCACTCGGTCTTCCGAGGTGGTTTCCATGGTGTTGCGGAGCAGGGTCCAGCGCTGGATGTATGACCGGAGTGGCTCGTCTCGTCCTTGCTTGCATGCTTGGAGCTCGACGAAGGTTGTGGGTCTTGAGTACGTCCCCAGGAAGCTCTTAACGAAGGCATCCGCGAACTCGTCCCACGTGCTGAAGGCGTCCTTGGGTTGAGTGTTCAGCCACCCGCGTGCAGATCCTGTGAGCATTAGCTGGATGTACTGCATGGCTGTAGTCGAAGTAACGCCCTGGCAACTGCAAGCTATGAGGTAGTCTTCCAGCCAATCTCTCGGGTCCTGCTTCCCGTCGTACTTGACCGCTTCTGCCGTGAGCTTGAAGCCCTTGGGCATTCTTGTGTCGCGGATGTTGAAGCTGAAGCACGCGGCGCCGCGTGGCTCGAAGTCGCCGTCGTCGCGGTCGTCAGCATTGGGCGTGCTGGCCGTCCGCTAGGTGCGACTGCGGTCCACCATCCTCTGTGCGATGACGTTGCGGAGGTCTTCGCCTGGCTGCGGCTGTCGCAGTTGTCTTGGCACCGGGCCTGCGAGTGCTGCGGGCTCGCGGTCGCGGCGACCCCGATTTTCTTGCACCTTTTCTGTTGGCGCCTTGTTCGCCAGAGCCTCCTCGACTGCCCTGATGGACATGATCTGCTGCTTGTGGAGGAGAGCGCGCGCGTCGCCTTCTAGCGGCTGCGTCAGTCGCAGGTATGTCTCGAGTCCCATGAGTGCGGCTCCAGGCGTTTTGGGGACGAGTATCCCGTCTGAGTCCTCGCTCATGTATGATGACTCGAGGTTGCGGGTGACCCCAGCGCGGTCGGCCTCCGTCATCCGGGGCACACGGGCCTGTGGCGTCTTGCTCCTTGCGAAACCTCTGTCGAGGCACCAGTGAATGAGTAAGCGGCCCTCCTGGCACTCGACGCGTCGGCTTCTTCCTTGCGTCGGAGTAGCTCGGCCTTCTCTGCGCGGAGTCGTTCGCCTTCCTTCCGCAGCAGGTACTGGACCGCCATAAGGTCCTCTCGGGGTGCGTCTGGTGGGGGGTACGTGCCCTCCTCGACGTGCTTCAGGGCTCTAATTGCCATGTCGAGGGTGATGGTGAGTCGTGTCACCTTGTCCGGCATGACCACCTCCAGTGGGTATGCGGGTTCGTCGCCGTTGGCCCGCGACGGACCGACCATGAAGACTTGCGCAGGGTAGATCTGGGCAGTGGGGCTGATGCTTCCACTGCTGCTCCCTTCGTCCGAGCCGTGCTCGGAGTCGAAAATGGCTGCAACGTGGTGGGTACCACATTCGCTGTTGAGGCTCTTGCCGTGGAGTTTCGCGACCTTCAACGCGGATGCGAGGAATGGATTCGCGGTCATTGACGCGGGTGCGATCGGTTTGCGGACGATCTCGCGGCGCGAAGGCATGGCTGACGTAGCCAGAGTTGACGTAGACCTTGGCCTTGTCCGCTGCGCGATCAAGGTAGTCGAAGTAGACTTGATCCGCGCAGTGGTCGCAGCCGATGCGATCTCCTTGGCAGCCGGAGACGTGGGTATCGTGGTCGCGTTGGGCGCGATCTTTGCCATGGTGGAGGCAGTTGGTGTAGTCGAGGCGCGCGTGATCTTCGCAGCAGTCGAAGATGCAGTCGCCGTAGTCGCAGCAGATGCGATCACGGCAGGTGATGACGTGGTTGTTGTGGTCGCGGCAGATGCGATCTTCACAGCAGTCGATGATGCGGTTGCCGCAGTCGCAGCAGATGCGATCTCCACGGCGGGTGATGTCGCGGTTGGCGTAGTCGAGGCAGATGCGGGTGTCGCCACCGCGCGCAGTGCGGTCGCCGTAGATCGGAGTGTTCCGCGACTGTCTACGAGGTATTGCATAGTACCGAAGGTGATCCACATACCTTCACGTAGTTCAGCGTACACCGAGCGATGGGCCGGCGGGTGGCTGACGTACTCGAAGGAGCCGAAGCAGATGGGCTCCCTGGTGCAGGCGTTGATCTTCAAGGTCGATGGGGCCGGTGCAACCATGGTTCCAGCGCTCGTTCTTTCCCACAGACGGCGCCAATTGACGAGGCTAGGGCTCGGCAAATCCCAGGATCGAGTACCCCGGGTTGATTGAGGGGGAGAGAGGTGAGCGCTGGTGATCACGACGGCTGACAAGCGAGGAGTTTACCCAGGTTCAGGCTCCCGAAGGATAAAACCCTACTTCCTGCTTGTCTGGTATTGATGGAGAGTGTGGCTACAATGGCGAGATGGCAATCTCGCTAGGGTTTGTGATGGCGGCTATGCGCGTGAGTGTATGCGTTACCCTAGACGAAGGACCCTCGGGTGAATGGTGCTGATGGCACCTATAGGATGAACGAGGGTGATGACCTAACGTCGACTATCTTGGGCCGCACGTCGTCCTCCTTGGGCCTTCCTTGGGCCCTCGTCATAGGGTTGATGGACTTGGCGTGACCCAGGTATCACCACCGTGGGGTAGTCGAAGAGTGACCCCACGACAGCGTCGTAATCATCAACGAACGGCGACGGTACTGCGCGACAACGGCGATGAAATTAGGCAGCCTGGGGGCGAAATCGAGCGGGGGAAAAAGGGAGGTGGAGGAGCGGGAGGCGGGCTTTAAGGGGGAAGGCGCGGACGAGGCCGGGGGCGTGCAGAGAGAGAGGGAGAGGTGGCCGACGGCGACGGGGTCGTGCAGATCGTGCGCGAGCAGGAGGAGCAGCGGTTGAGGATGGTGGAGTCGACGGGGTGGGGCCCGCCTGGCAGTGGGGTGGGCGGCTGACGGGCGGGGCCCGGGCGACAGAGAGGGGGAGTGGAGAGAGGGCGCGCGTGCGTCGCGCGAATGGGCCGTGGCCGTTCGGCTGGCTGGGCCAGCCCAACTGGGCCGTTGCCCTGCTGCGTTTCATTTTTTTTTGTTCCTTTTCTTTTTCTTTTCTGTTTCCTTATTTGTTTCTTTGCTTTCCATTTTAAATAGAAAAGGGCAAGACAAATTCAGAAAAAAAAAACAGATAAGATATCTGTGGGTTCCTTGAAAGTTGTACAACAACACGGAACCATTTTTAGTTCAACATAATTTTTATAAATTCAAAAATTTGCATACATGCATATGTGGCTTTAAAATACCATTTTAGGGTTTGCACTTTGAATTTGAATTTGAAATTTTTCCTAGATGCAAAAATGCCATGATGCTCATGAATGCAATGCATGAATTTGAAATTTGAAATTTTGGGATGTTACAGTTTTTCAGGTGACATTTTTTGTCAAATTTTGTCTATTTTACACAGGTCACATGACAAGTCCATTTTTCATGGAACAACTTTGTACACGCTTAGCATGTGAAGATGTACGTGCGAATTTTTCATTTGAATTTTATTGGCATTTCAAACTTTGTGTAAGATGCATTTCAAATCCCGGGAGCATATGCACCCGGGAGCCAAGATGGATTTCTCCTCCAATGGTATAATTTGTGTGTTATTTAATTCATATTATATAGGTTATTAAGTTGACAACCTAGTATATGTGTACTAGGACTTATAAACCCGACCGGAGGGGCATGTCATTGATTTGAAAGGACAATACAGAAACTTGGCAAGGCATGCCATTACTAGCACCAGAGCTCCATGGCTTGTTATAATGGTCGCCTGTATAGCTACTCCTAGTCAGTCTCGGGTGACCCCCTCCTCGAAAGTTGAAATGAGAGAAAAAGAGTGAGAGCTAGTGTTCGTGTTTTAGTCTCCCGGAGAGGGCGATTTGCCAGCCGTTCGATTTCTTTACCTACGGTGGATGGCAAGTGCCCTCAAAATAAGTTTTTTTCCTGATGAAAGCACATGCTTTATCCTCCGAGAGTTTTGTGTGTTTGGTGTCAATCCTAGAATGAATTTTACCGTGTATCTAAGTGTGCAGATTTAAATTGATGCATCATGGTAAGACGACCCCGTTGAGCTGGAAGGCTGAAGCTTTAGTTTCTAGGGCTAGAGTGATAAGTTTTCTGGTTTTGTGTGGGTTGTCATCGATGGTTGGAGAGAAAGACCCTTAGATCTTTCTGTTTGCTACTCTTGCAAGGGCGGAGACTCCGGTATTTTGGGTGATACCGAGGCGGAGTCTCCGGCCACCTTATCAGAGCTGGTTCTGTGCTTCACACTGGCATGAGGCTGAAGTTCGCCGGAATATTTGGTATGGAACATTTTTGTTCCTGGCGTGGCGGAGACTCCGTTTACTGGGTGATTCCAGGCGGAGACTCCGCCCCCACCAAATGCTCGCCTCAAGCGCCAAGTCACAGACGAGGGGCGGAACTACACCAGAACTTGTGGGGCAGAACTTTGTTCCTGCATGCGGGGCGGAGACTCCGGCCCAGAGCTGGGCGGAGACTCCGGCCTAACCACGGTTCGTCATGCCATCCAAGCTACTGACAAGGGGCAGATGACGCCCGGAAGTTTTGGGGCGGAACTTTTTTCCATCACCCCAGGGCGGAGACTCCGACCACTTTGGGTCCCTAAGCCTCTGTGTGCTATCATGAGGGAATCCCCTGCTTTGCAAGGGGTTCCCGAACCAGAGACCTGAACTGTTTTAGGACTGTGCTTCCGGTTGGGCATATTGAGGTGTATATGGTGGTTACACTTATCTTCTGCCCGGGAGCATGGTAAAGGTGGCTACTTCATTGACACATCTTATAGTTGCCACCATGATTGAGATATATAGGTTCACCTCGGGTATTGGGTTTTGGCGGGTTTACCTGCTAAGACCCTTGGTACTATTATGCTCTCTTGTTGGTACCCTTGCCACTTGGTCTTCCCTACATATGATGCACATAATGACTCTAGAATGGTGGTGATTATCAAATACAGCCTCACAGCTGTGATGCATATTCACTATGGCAACATGTAGTGATGATGACTTTGTCATCAAACTCATGTTATTTGAGAATCGTGCTACCTATTCTGGGAGTCATGCCTATGGACTAAAATACTATCTTTCAAGGAACCTGAGTGCAGGATTCTTGACAAGGGAAGGTGCATCTTACACTTGCTCTAGCCAAGACTGTTGAGTTGCTGTGAGGATCATGAAGTCTTCTTTTGAAGTCTTCCTGATCTTCTACCTTATGTCGAGCCTTGGCTAGGGGTTGTGTTGGTGCTATCCTGAGGAGGCAAGAGTCCCTTACATGAGCATGTATGGTTCCATGTCTATTGACTTTACCTAAAGTGAACCTGTTATATCGTGGAGTTGTGGAACTGGATTCCATGGTTGATCTCATTGAAATCACATGCCATGTCACCATCTAGAGCCCTCTCTACATATTGTTTGGAACAAAATATTCTGGAATCATCTTATGGTATGTTTCCATCCAAATTTGAGCTTAAGCAATGTGAATATTTTTGCTGGTTGTGCCATGAACTTTCATGATGTTAGGGTTTACAACAAGACCCATGTTATGTTGGGAGATCCTAACAAAATGGAGTTTGTGAAGAGTAACATCTCCTTGGGAGGCAAAGTTGTTTCTTGTGTGTAGGTGTTGAAATACCTCCGGACTCCGTAGGAAGAGTGAGGTGGGTTCTCCCATCTCATTGAGGAACACCTTGCGGAAGAAGGGGAAGAACTATGCTCTACTAATGTGGAGCCCTCACCAACACAAGTCCATCCTACTGATCAAGAGAAAATTAGATGCACACCAAGAGCAAGCTTGTAGATTCACAATCTGTGTGGAAGTGACGGTGTTTACCTGAGCTTCTGCATTTGGGGCAGAGCCTCCGGCCAGAGCGGAGTTTCCGCCATGGACACCGGAGTCTCCTCCCTCCCTGAGTCAAGATCAACATATCCATCATCATGATGAGGCTGAACCTGATGCCTATGATCAAGACTCCCAATTGAGGTCAAGACGAGGACAAGAACTGTGACATTGGTCAAAGAGGCTTCCAACTCTTATGCTATGAAGCCCTCACTCGTCGCCCAAAGAAGTGTGCTATGCTGAAGACATCATGTGTGCCCTTATCTCACTCCAAGGACATTTCCAGCTGAAGAGCTCTCCATTCAAGTGTTGTTGGCCAATAATATGCCAACCCAGTGGATTCATCATGAAGTCCTTGCTATGGTGAAGGTAAGATCTCGTTGAGAAGTAGGCATACATAAAGGGGGAGTATGACACCAAGTCATGTGTTGCTCCTCCCCCTAAAAATGCACACATTAAAGCAAAGCATTTGCATATCCGTCAATTGTGACAAAATATGAGCTTAATGTAGAGTCGTGGTTGTGGACCCTAGATGTATCTACATGGTCCTACGCCCACATACTCTTATAAGGTGGCTTCGGCCACCGACCCACACTTAGTGTGAATTTGTGTGTAGTTGGATATTTCTTTTGTTGGAATTTATTGCCTATCTTTTTGTTTATGGGAACTCACTCATCATTGGTCTTCCTATTTGATTATTTGCAATGTTGAGTGAAATGTACCAGATCATCTTGTTTGTTTTCTGTCCTAAGCCTATTCTCAATCTTAAGACACTCTATTCTATACAAGTCCACTGCTCTCTCTTTAGGCCAAGGCGCAGGCAAGGGCCGGAATTTCCACCCTTATTGGGCTGGTAGTTCCGGTGGGCCGGAGTCTCCGCCCTAAGTCGTTTGTCCATATAAAAGGAGCAGGTTTGGGGGTTCTATTTTGAATCCCTACTCCACCCCGCTCCTCCTCTCCCAAACACGACTCCCTGCCGCCGCCGCCGCCAAGGAGTGCCACAGCCACTCCCTTGGTCCTCTCTTGCTGTGCTTCGACCCGCACGGTGACTCCTCCATCCGGAACCTTCTCCACCAATAGATCTGCCATGGGAACTGGTAATGCTCTCAATTTTCTCAATCTAGGGTTCACTCTTGCTTGTGAGGATTTGGGGCAAATGAACTAGTGTCCTTTGGTAGAACTTCAATTCAAGATGCATATTCAATGCTCCACTAGTTAGAGTTACGAAAACTTGGTAGATTTGGAGAGTATTTTGAGCTCTTTGGTTCGAGGGTACAGGGGCGGAGTCTCCGTCCCCATTACTTGTTTTGAGCGGAGTCTCCGCCCTCGCGGAATTTCCGCCAGTTAGGCCAAAATATCCGGTCGACGCCTGAACCTTGCACTCAAGCTTTCTTTAAGTCTACTTTGTTTTGCATCTCTAACTCGTGTAATCCTTTTGGGGCTTGTGTGCCTTACCTCCATGCTATCTTTCTATAACTATTCACAGGAGCAGGTACCTCCGGAGTTGCTCCGAAGACCAAGCCGCGCAAGACTATATCACATGGTCGTTGGTGAAGATGGTGTGTGGCGGGAAAGGACTGCTTTTCAAGAGGAAGCTGAATATGCTGCTCATATTAAGTACATGAAGCAGAAGGAGAAGGAGGATAATCTCAAGAGGAAGACCACTTCAATTAGAGCTTGGAACTTATCAGATTATCAGCAATTGAGGAGGGATGACATCTATTCCAGGCCAAGGGCAAAGCTGAAGAATTTCTGGACAAGGAACCAGGAGCGCCTCTACAAGGAGCTGTACCTTACTCTCTCCAAGAAGGTGTGCCCAATGAAGACTTTGAGTGTTGAGAGTCTGGGTACCAGTCAGTATTATCAGGAGATGCTCCGCGTCACCAAGAAGATGGGGCTGCACCATCTTATGCAGATGGAGCAGCGCTGCAACCTCAAGGTGATTCAGCAGTTCTTTGCCACTGTCTATATGTGCACTGGATCTTCTGTCAAGCTAGTCTGGATGACAGGTGAGAACAAGTATGAAGCAAAGTTTGAGAGATTTGCTGCTGTCTTGGGGTATCCGTACAGAGGGAAGAGATATGCCTCAGGTGCTCATATGCACGTTGAAGGTATTGAGCCAGACAAGTCTACTCTCAAGCCTCTCTACAATTCTGAAGGTACTCCTGGCAGGGCAAAGCATCTCCTTCCGCTCTATGATGTTCTTCTCTGTGTGTTCCATTCTTGCATCAGTCCTTGTGGTGGCAATGCCGACGCCATCTAGAGCGGTTTGGTGAAACTGATGGCATTTGCTCACCAAGTCGCTCAGTGTGAAGAAGCTTGCACCCATGACCACAGGATTGATGTAATGGACTATATCTATGAAGAGATGCACACTGCCATCATGCACAGGAAGTGTCCTCCCTTTGCTCCTTTCATCATGAAGCTGATATGTGATGTTGTGCTGGATCAAGGTGATCTCCTTGCTGATGCTGCTGCACCCAAGACTGGGAAGATTGTCAAGAAGGTTGCTCATTCTACCACTGCTGATGGAAGTTCTGCTAGGCGACCCCCATCTCGTGCCTCTGCTAAGGGAAAGGCCTCCAAGGCCGATGATGATGCTTCTAGCCTCCTTGGGAACAACGTCTGCTCTTTGCAGGGATGGTGCAGAACCACAAGGAGAGCGAGCTACTCGCTGTATGCACAGGGCCGCAAGCTGTCCAAGAAGATTGAGGATCTGAGCCAGAAGTTGATTGACTATCACAATGATGCCCGGACTCGTGCTGGTGAACCTGAGTTGGCTCCGTCTCCTCAGCGCAGTGGTGCCTCCTCTCACACTATTCTGTATGAGGACTGGAACAATGACATTGTTCCTTGGTCTGATTTGGAGGATGTTTGCTCTACTTTCAACCTCAAGGGCAAGACGCCAATTATCATTGAGGACGATGAGCAGGAGGAGGTAGGAGAGAATGGAAAAGAAGAAGAAGAAGAATCTGACAGTGGCTCGTACAATGATGAGTTCGGAGTCAGTCTGGACACCGCTGACAAGAGCCGCCCCTGCAGGCGCAAGAACGACAACGACAACGACTACTCCGAGACCTGAGTCTTCCATGGGACGCCGTAGCATGCCCTTCCTCTTTTTGGTATCTTGATGCCAAAGGGGGTGAGGTGAGTAGGATTGCGGGAATTTGCATGGTTGGGTCCAAGCTTGATTCTTTCTTTGGTCCATTTGTTATCTTATTTGCTTGGTCCCTTTGGTTGCTTCCTGCTCTTGACATTGCTATTGCTGCTCTATGTTTGCTACCTTTTATTCATGAACCATGGTTTGTAATAGACTTAAGTAGATGGTAAACCTTGATGATCTTGATACTTCTCATTCCATGCTATGCACCTATCATTGTTATGTGTATGCATTATTGGACTACATTTGGAGATACTCTACTCTCAAGGGGGAGAAATACTCTATATATTGGAGATTGGAATTTTTCAGATCAAGGTATGAAATCCAACTCAATCTCCAACTTGATGCTATCATGTATTTTCCCTGATCTATCTTGTATCTCCTGTGATCATGCAAGTATTGTTATTTGATATATCTGGATATCTTGCATATGTTGTAAGGTTTGTAAAATCTAGGGGGAGTGTTGATCCTATAGCAGTGTGTGCATTTGTATTCAAATGCAAGTGTTGTGCACATTTAAATATGCACACATCTAGGGGGAACCCGTCTATATTTTGCAAACATTATAACAGTTCTTTGAGTGCTTAGTATCACACTATATTTGAGAACTGCAAATTCCTGGATTGTCATCAAGTACTCTTGTGGAGAAGTCTGCAGTTCGGCAGATCAAGTCGACAAAGTGATGAGAACCTGGACAACATTCGTGGAACCTATTTTGGGAGTTCAGCCCCGAGCTCGTTGTGTTGAAGATGCAGGTGTGGTAAAACTCAAGAGCCGAACCCCTACGGCTAGTGTTGGGGAAAATAATAATGCAACAGCAAATGGTGCAGTGGCTGCTAAGCAAGCCGATGGAGAAGAAAGCATTCCAAAAGAACAGGCACAATCTTCTCGTGCTTTATTGGCGAATGGAATTACAGAAGATGCTCAAAATGGCTTCCATGATGCTGAACGAACTGTTCGCAGAGGTGAGGGGCCATCTGGACAAAACATTTCGTCTGAAAGAACAGTGGAGAATAGTAATACCCACATTTCTCAGACCGAGCAGAATCAGCATAGAACAAATTTGGAGCTTACATCAGGTTTGTGCTGTCTGTTTAATATGGAGCTTACATGCTATTAGCGTATCTTATTTATTATGATTCTGTTAGCCAATTCTCATGGTTTCATTTGACCTGTAGGTACTGATACTTCTAGAAGTAACTTCTCTGGAGTCGAGGCTGTGGTTGAAGCTAGTAGCTGCTATTGTTGAACCATCAATTTTTTTATGTTTGATACACAAAGCAACTAAAATAAGAAGTAAACTTGTGATATTTGTATTCAAGAGTTCATTGTGGTGCTATTGCCTTCAGAGTCTTAGAATTAAAAGATGAGTATAGCCAAAGTGGTGAAGGAGAATATTATCTTAGTCTAGGTGGCATATCATGGGATTAACAACACCTGGTAGTGAGAAGTACTGTAATATATAGATAGATGTGAGTGATAAAGAAGTCCAAAGTGTATGGTACTAATTAGATCATGAAAATAGCAGATTCAAGAAATTAAACTAATACAGGCATGTATCCTGAAGTGAAAGTAGAATCATTTGTGGATAATATATTTGTTCAACGAGCCAACTAAAGTAGAGACACTGGCAACAACAAATAAACAACCTTAGTATAGAAAAAGAAAGAACATACCGGTACTGCAATAATAATCCCCCGAAATAAGCAATATATCCTTTTATGCTGAAGATACCCGACTACTTTGCAATTCCACGGTAGTTTAGGATTTAACAAACAAGCCACAGCTTCTAGTAATTGGACAACAGGCATTGCTGTGCTTTCCACTGACATCAAAAGTTGGTTACTCCAATCATACCTATCAAAACAAAATAAACAAGTCAAATGTAATGTTATTCATTCTATCATTGATCATGGAAATATAGCATCAGCTGGAGCATGCACATTAGTTACATAATTACAGCAAGACAAAGAAGCAGGACATAAAATATCAATTGGAAGGTAATATCAATAAAATAACTATATCCAATACAATTTTCATGTACTGACAACACACAACAAAACTTGAAATCACATTAAGAAGATGTTGGACGTCCCCTAGTGAAATGATAACTGCATGTTTCATTCACAGAAGTTCACTCGGCACAAGCTGATCTTGAGCAGAAATCATAAGAACAGAGTCAAATTATATGTTCCATTAAGAATCATCCTATTTCAACTGAAACTTAGTAATGCACAGAAATTAAACTTCAGAGGGTATTCAATCAACTTAGGATTAATAACTGTATTTTTGCATCATGTGATTAGCAAGAACAGATTAGAAGAATATTCGGAAAATCAGCTTTCAATAATTGAACTCACCTCTTCTGATGGACAGCATACACACAGATGAGTGCGAGTTTTTTAACCCTATGAATCACAAGAGGTTCCACTGAGGAGTAATCTACACCAGCAAAGAGACTAGCAACATCTCCTACAACCAAAAGGCAAAAAGTGAATATAGCCAATGTCATAGAAGTAGTGAAAATGAATATCATATGCACACAAGTAGAATACAAGTTAATACAAACACATTATACTACCTAAAAATGTCTAATAATTCCTAGGAAGTTCGCAATGAATCAATGATATCAAAGTTTACATAGAATTGACTTTCTTAGCACAGTTGGAAGTTCTTAGCATCAGTCGAATGTTACTCATAAAGCATAGTAACCAAGAGTAGGTGTTTCTGCCTACAGGAAACAGGCAATGCAAATTAGGTCGGTGAACAAAGGCTCTAAATTGAGAATAAGATACCACTATGGCAGCATCATACAAGGATGGAAATACACTAAACGGAATGAGATAAACGCATATCTGATGAATATTATACAGAGGGAGGATAAATACCCCAGTAGCACTAGGATCAAACATAGCATACAGTGCAAAGAATAGCAGAACAATGGTAAACAGCAGGACGATATCAACATACCATTTTTAACAAACTGAAGAAGTAAGTTGCAGACTTGAGAAAGTATAGCAATATCGTTGTCTTTACTTGCATTGAAGAAGAACAACAATTGACGAAGAAAGTCAGAATTAGCGTCAAAGCAGTTCCTGATTGAGTACCAAGATAGTCAGAGAGAGAGACAAGATAAGTATAAATTTATTTTCTGGTGTAATATGTACCTATCTACCCTCTGGCAGTTCTCCCCAAAAGTAGAACAGAAGTTTTCTCGAACTTCCGAGCGTGCTAATTCGAATGCCTTCTTCCCTCTGAAGCATTTCTGCAGCATATAATTAGTCAAATTCCGTTTTGGGAACATGAAATATATGTGTCTAGGCACATAAACGGGAAGCTCAAAGCAATTCTGGATGCAACAGTTTGTCACGAGAAACAGGATGGTGGTTTAATAAAACGTTCGGTCATCTGTAATGAAGGCGAAACGAAACGACACGCGTGAACTTTTCCCACACACACCTTGCCTGCTATTCTGTTTGGCACATTTGGAAGGAGCGAGGGCGGCGAGTTTTTGAAGGCAAAGAGATGATGGCGTCTGATCTTGCACAGCGTATCAGGAAGTCTTGGTTGTTGCAAGCGCTCATCTTCTCTGTAGATGGGGGAGATTTAGTCTCATTTTGGTTATTTTTCTTCTTTTATTGTGTACTATCTCTGCCTACCCATGTACTTTTTTCCATCTTCTTGCAACGAATAAAACAGGCTCATCTTCTGTGGTTCCCATTTACACATCCCTAATCACCAGTAAGTCAGAGATGAAGAAGAAACAGGCCAAAATCACCAGGCCAGTCTCGCTTTTTGATCACCTTGATGATTGCAGCTACCAGAGCATTGTCAGGAAATGAGCAACTATATTTCCAGGGGGCAGAGGCCAGTACTTATACATGTGTGTGATGAACAGTAACTATACACATCTAACACCCCCCTCAAACTCATGGTGGGTCAACAACACAGAGTTTGCAGAGAAAGAACCCATGCTGCGCTCGAGTCTGTGCCTTCGTGAAGAAGTCCGCCAGCTGTAACTCAGAGGGCACATAGTGAAGAGCAAGAAGCTGGTCCTGCACAGCAGCACGCACAAAGGAGGCATCAACACCGATGTGCTTGGTGAGCTCATGCTTCACCGGGTCACGCGCAATGCTGATAGCACCTGTACTGTCTGACAATAGAGGAGTCGGTGCAGCAGCAGTAACACCAAAATCCTCTAGTAACCATCGCAACCAAGTCACCTCAGCCGTCAACATAGCCATCGCTCTCAACTCAGCCTCTGCACTGGAGCGGGAGACGGCAGTCTGCTTCTTCGTCTTCCAGGCAATGAGAGATCCTCCAAGAAAAACACAATAGGCAGACAGCGAGCGGCGATCAGAGGGATCACTAGCCCAAGTAGCATCAGAGTAGGCCTGGAGCTGGAGAGAGCTGGAGCGAGGAAAGAAAAGTCGGCGAGAGATCGTGCCACGAAGGTATCGTAGAACACGGAGAAGGTGACTATAGTGGACAGAGCTGGGAGCTGAGACGAACTGACTCAAGATGTGGACAGGATATGAAATATCTGGACGAGTGACAGCTAGATAGACAAGGCTCCCAACAAGATGGCGATAGCGTGTGGGGTCTGTGAGTGGATCACCATCAGTAGCACGAAGCTTAATATTGAGCTCCATAGGAGTCTCAGCAGTGCAGTCATCACCAAGAGCGGCGCGAGCAAGAAGATCCTGAATATATTTCTCTTGGGAGATGAAGAAGCCATCAGAGGTCGAAGAAACCTCAATCCCAAGAAAATAGCGAAGTGGACCAAGATCAGACATCAGGAACTGCTCACGGAGGCGGGCCTTAACAAAGGCGATATACTCAGAGTCATCTCCAGTAATGATCATGTCATCAACATACAGGAGGAGAAGTGTCCGTCCACGAGGGGAGGTGTGCACAAACAACGCGGGGTCATGATCGCTAGGCTTGAAGCCAGCGGCAGTCACCACAGAGGCGAAACGCTCGAACCAGGCGCGAGGGGCTTGTTTAAGGCCATAGAGAGAGCGCCGAAGACGGCAGACCATACCATCAGGAACAGAGTACCCCGGTGGTGGCTGCATATAAACCTCCTCACGCAACTCCCATTGAGAAAGGCGTTCTGGACATCAAGCTGAGACACAGACCAATTACGAACAGAAGCCACAGCGAGAAGAGTGCGGACAGTGGTCATGTGGGCTACGGGAGCGAACGTCTCATCATAATCGCGTCCCTGCTCCTGCTGAAAGCCACGAGCCACAAGACGAGCTTTGTAACGCTCAAGAGAACCATCGGAGCGAGTCTTGATCTTATAGACCCACTTGCATGTGATGGGACGAACACCGGGAGGAGGGGAAACAAGATCCCACGTGCCAGTGCGCTCAAGGGCAGCAATCTCCTCAGCCATCGCAAGCTGCCATTCAGACTGAGCCATGGCATCACGGTAGGAAGTGGGCTCAGCAACAGCAGAAAGACCGTACTGGGAATCAGAATAGCGATCAGGAGACCGTAATGAGGTCCGAGAACGAAGGTTATGAACCGGTGTACACGGGGAAGGTGGCGCTCCGGAAGTAGAGGGCATGCCAGAGGGATCATCCTCAACACGAGGCCGACGAGTGTAGTGGAGAGGAAAGGGAGAGAGGGTAGGATGCACTGGAGAGGGAGGGGGCGAGGGAGGAGAAGAGGATGGTGTCGGCGGTGTATCGGGAACAGTGGGACTCGGCGGAGGTGGAGGTGGAGGAGGAACATGAGGCACGGAGGGAGATATGTCGGGAAGTATAAGGAAGGAGATATCCTCAACCGAAAAGGTCGAGGCAGTAGGACGCGGATAGTAGAACGAGACTCATCAAAAGTCACATCACGGGAAATACGTAGCCGACGACTAACAGGATCCCAACATCGATAGCCCTTGTGCTCATCACTGTAGCCAAGAAAAACACACTCCACCGACTGAGCGGTCAATTTGGTGCGTTCGCGGGAGCAAGGAGAACATAGCACACGCACCCAAACATGCGAAGAGCGGAGTAGTCAGGAGAACGACCAGAGAGACGCTCCATAGGAATACCACCCTGCAAAGCAGCCGAAGGCTGGATATTGATGAGATAGGTGGATGCGGAGACAGCCTCAGCCCAAAAGTGGGGTGGAAGAGAGGCGGCGATCATCATCGCACGAGCCGTCTCAAGAAGGTGGCGATGCTTGCGCTCAGCAACGCCATTCTGAGCGTGAGCACCAGGACAAGAGAACTGGGCAAGAGTACCCTGTTCGGCAAGAAAACCACGCAACATCTGGGAGATATACTCACCAGCCGAGTCAGCACGAAAGACACGAATGGGCGTGGAAAACTGGGTGTGTACCATGGCAGCAAATCGCTTGTATATAGGGAGAACCTCGCTGCGAGATTTCATAAAATAGAGCCAAGTGTAGCGAGAGAAGTCATCAATAAATAGAACATAGTAGCGATGACCACCTTTCGAATCGAAGGGAGCAGGACCCCATACATCAGAATGAACTAAGTCGAAAGGACGCTGAGAGACTGACTCACTCGTAGGATAAGGTAATTGAGTCTGTTTGCCAAGTCTACAACCATTACAATGTAAAGATACATCGCCAGAGACAGACCCTAAGACACCTTGATGCACTAGCGAGGACAAGCGAGAGCCACATATATGACCAAGTCGATGATGCCACTGTTGGAAGGACGCAGAGGAGGAGGCAGCAAGAGCATGCGAGCTGGCGGGTGTGGTGGCAGCGGAAGGAACACAAAGCCAGTCAACCTCCCAAAGGCCCTGAGCCTCACGGCGCCGAGGGCCAGCTCCAACTAGAACCTGGGTGCGACGATCCTGAACAGAGCAAGAGTCGGTATCAAGAATGACACGACAGCCAGAATCAGTAAGTTGAGCAGCGGAAAAGAGATTCATGGTAAGACGGGGAACATGAGAAACACTAGGAACAGAGAAAGGACGGAGTAGAGAGAGTGCCACGACTAGCAACAGGAAGAGGTGTGCCATCGGCAGTGAGAACATTGAGAGGAGAATCAAGAGGTCGAAGAGAGACAGAGCAGAAGAATCAGAAGACATGTGAAAGGAAGCTCCAGAATCCAGAACCCACGAGATGTACCTGACTGTGTAGGCGACGGTGACGGAGCAGCAGTAGTGGAAGCAGTCAGCGAGGCAACGGTGCCTGTCGAGGAAGAGCCTGAGGAAGCCGAGGAAGCAGCACGCTTGAGCCGCACAATGTCCAGATCAGTGAGTGACGAGTCGGTGAAGGCGTACGACCCACTGTAGAGGAGCGACCCAAGTCACGCTCCTTCTTGAAACAGGTGGACACGAGGTGACCTGGCTTCTTGCAGTAGTCACAGAACATGCGAGGCCGGCCCGCTCCTGCAGGGCGCCCGCCCATCCCCCGTGAAGGAGTGGGTAGGAGCGGTGGAGCAGACGACACAGAGCTCGGGCAGCAAGCACAGTGGGAGTCACAAGCAAACCGGCAGAACGGAGGCGTGTCTCCTCAGCTCGAACCTCTGCCAACACCTCTGATATAGGAACACGACCACGGGCAAGCACATGAGCACGCCGAGGCTCAAACTCGGGACGGAGGCGAGATAGGAACTCATGAACACGCTGAAACTCCAAGTCTGACCTCACTGTCTGACAGCATCGACAAGTACCACAAACAACTGTCCTCAGAGAGTCAAGCTGACGCCAGATGGCAGAGCACTGTGTGTAGAACTCATCAACAGTAGAGTCACCCTGCTGAAGCTCATGCTCCTGACGCACCACAGACAGGTAGAGAGCATCACCAGATGGCTGATAGCGCTGACAAAGATAAGTCCACATAGCAGCAGCAGTGCCTAATCCCATAAACTCAGAAGCAAACTGAGGCAAGACACTAGCAGTGAGAACAGCAGCAGCACGAGCATCATCATTGCACCACTGAGTGTAAGCAGCCAACTCATCCCGATAGATGGAAAGAGCATCGGAATAAACTGATACCTGCTGATCGTAGACTTCAACTGCACGACCATCGGCATCCTTGGCGGCATCACGATCAGCCTGAGAAGCATCGACAGCCAGAACAGGTGGCACCGGCGGAGAAGGAGCCACAGGAGCAACGGGCCCGGCGGACGGGGACCTCGCCGGACAGAACACCCCACAACAGGAGGCCGCGCATGTGGATACGCATAAAGCCCACAAACTCGGCATAGTTGGTGCCATCAAAGATAATCGAGCACCAGGGAACAGCAACATAGCCCGAAGAGGACATCGCGGGCTCTCTGCAATTTTTTTTTTTTTTTTTGAAGTCAAAGGAGAGAGAAACTGGATCGGCCTGAACTGCCACGACCCTGCACGCACGGCCGGATCCGCGAGGAGGAGGCGGCCTGAGGGCGGCCGGCTGGAGAGGCGGCCGGCCGGCTGGAGAGGCGGCCGGAGATCGGCCGGAGGGGGCCGGAGATGGCCGGAGACGTCTGCCCGGCAGCGGGGCAGGCCGCGGGATGGCCTGGCAGCGGCCGAAGATGGCCCGGCGGCGGCGGCCAAGGGCGGCCTGAAGGGCGGCGACGACGGCCGGAGATGGCCCGGCGGCGGCGGCCGGATGGGCGGCGACGAAGGCGGCCGGAAGGGCGGCGACAGACAGGCCGAACAGCGGCCGATTTGACCTCCGAAAAAGGCCGATTTGAGCTCGAATTTGTGGAGAAGAAGAAGAAAATGAGAGAGCAGCGGCCGGACAGCTCGATTTCGAGCAAGGAGGAGGAAGAAACTGGCCGGAATCAACAACGGTGGTGGTGAAGAAAGCACGGAGCTGCAGCGTGCGGTAGAGACCCTAGCCTGGGCTCTGATACCATGTCAGGAAATGAGCAACTATATTTCCAGGGGGCCAGAGGCCAGTACTTATACATGTGTGTGATGAACAGTAACTATACACATCTAACAAGCATGAGCAGCCAAAACATTCAGATTAAAACTGGCACAGCCCAGAAAATGGACCAACTTTGAACTATCAGTTTCATTCAACCTTATACCATTATTATTCCACAGTATAGGCCACTGAACCACAAAGATATCCTACTTGCATGATGTCCACAAAGAATAGTTATCAACTTTTTACTCAGACTCAGACACAGTGGTAACTAGATCATCACCACTGAGGTTCTGGTGCTGGCCGCATCTATCAGACGAAATGACACGGCATGCGCATGCGCTTGGCCAGAAAGAAAAGCACGAGAGCGATTTCCAACACGGGGGACTGCGGCAGTGCACAACACGAGGGTATAGACAAGGGCATGCGGCACTTCAAGCATCCAATCACTGGACTTAACTTGTTCGCATAAGCCACCTCTACACATGTTCAAATCGTCATGACTTGCGTGGTAATGCCGCACATCAGAACATTTCTTTGCAGTGGAGAATGTTCAATTCTATGCTTTGCTTGGTGCAGGGTGATAGCTTGCTTTTAACTGGATTTGATTTTATTTACGCTCGCTACATTTTAGCTCCGAGGAATCACCAGTAGGTCAGAGAATAACTACGATGAAGAAGAAACAGGCAAAAATCACCAGGGCGCCTGAGCTGTGCCAGCCTCGCTTTATCATCACGATGGCGGCTACCAGAGCATGAGCATCCAAACATTGATTAAAACTGCCACAGCCCCGAAACTGAACCGGCTTCCAACTATTAGTATCATTCAACCTTGTACTATTATTCCACAATAGGCCATTCAACCACAACGATTAGTATACATATGTACATGTTCATGACTGCTTACAACAGCATCCGTGCTTGCTTTTGCCGCGTTGCGGTCAGAGCTCTAACTATCAGCAGCTGTTGCAGGTGCCTCCCTTGATTTCCTCTCAGCCACTCTAAGAAACGTCTGCTTCTTGTTTATGGGGCAAATTGGGCCCAAATGGTCGGTGCTTCGGCCCTGGGTGACTTTTACGCTACTATCTAGCAACTATCTACACTGCACAATGTGTGAATCCACAATGCAATTAGCTCAGATCAAAACCGGCTTCCGAGTTTATTGCGTACAACAATTTGGTTTGCAACTGCTCCTTGCTGTTCAACACCAACCAGGGAAACAGTTAGTCATATGCTGAAATGAATCAGTGAGCAGATAAAATGTAATGGAACTCATGGGTTGTCCACATGTATAAATGTGGCTACTATGGTTTACTGACGTTCTGTAAGGAGGGAGCTTCAGAAGGTTCATGCAAGTAGCCGAGGTGGGCAAGCGGTCTCCATGCTCCTCCACACCAGGGACACCAGCTCTGCATCCAAAATGAGTTTTAAGATCAAAATACCCAACAGAACATGAGGCGAAACTCCAACATATATATACAGGTGCATCGAACCTCTGAATGCAGAATTTTGGATCAAGGTACTCAAATCCAAGGAGTGGCCCACGAGAACATCCAGTCACAAACCTGTATAGTTATTGTCATCGTAAAATGAGATTAAGTAAAACATTGATTTGATACATAAATCAGACTAAGCATGTTTCATCTAATCACGACTCAGGCTTATGTATCTTGCAAAAAAGAAAACATGTGTAGACCGACAAGTCCAAAGGAAAGCTACTGTCAGCATAACTTATCATATGTTATCTTTATTCCTAGTTTAACAGGAACAATCAAAGCTAATAAGAATTAGCACAAAACCCCACCAGTAGAAGTGGAATGGGAGAGGTAATTTACTTCTACATAACTAATACTCATGCCGCAAAAAAGAAGAGCTAACATACTTGAGAAACTTTTTCTGATTATCCGAACTGAAGTTCTTTAAAACCTCCCAGAGCATATCAATAATCTCATGGTCCTGAAAGAAAACCATAATTAATCCTTCTCTAAAGTAGGAAGATGCCAAATGATTCACCATTCAAAATAATAACATAAACATAAAACACATAACTCATGATTCAATACCTAGCACCTCTGGATCTGACCGACAAACATTTTACATTATGTACATAAATTACTTTTAAGCAGGGACATTGCCTGAACTAGCAAGTTTTCATATTTAAATTGATGTTAATATTTCGAAGCTGATCCATCACTGAGATTAATCCTAGAGTATGCCACTTACTGCAGTCTACTAAAATTGCTTTGCGGTTTGGAAGATTAGCTCACAAGAAAGTGAAATCAAAAATGAAATTTCGATAAACTACATGGTTTACTAGCACTCCAGTAGCTCATCCTTACAGTGGCTTGGTTTGAACACGCCTGCTATTCAGCACATACACATTTTAATCTTTCGCACAGCGCAAGCAAGCAAATGAGGAAAAAGTGAGTGGAATCAGTGGTGGCACATGACTACACCTATTGGCTAGTGTACCTAGAGCTCTAGCAGGTCTGTACGAGACATGCTAGGTCGATGCTCGGAGGAAATAATTTTACAGGAAATCCAGGTGAACGTATCGAGGGAGCCCCACCAGGCCATTCGAGATCTCTCAACTCATGCCACACAAGACCTAGTTTGTAGATTCAATCTAGCTCTTGTAACTCTTCTAACACTCCTCAATATCAATATACACCAACAGGCTAAGGCTATTACCTATCTCGTGGGATCACAAACCTGGATAAGTCTCGGACGACATCCCCTCACCGAAGCCCCTCTCTACCGTCTTTACACGATTGTAAGATCGGTGATAAACTCTTTGCCCGACCGAACATCATCGACATATCGATATACCATTTTTATAAAAAATATAAAGCAAGAATGCTCTCATACCACAACTTTGAATCATTAAAAATTGAGGGGTCACCCACATGAGTGCATCTAATAAGTACTGAAAGGATAGCCTTTCACAAGTATATACATATGATAGCTAGCTGCATTCTTGAGTAATGAAAGGATGGCCTTTCCTACATAACAAAGCAAACATACCGGATGATAACCCCCAGAATAGTTGGTGTTCAAACGCAAGTCATCAATGTTCAAACTTTCCAGAGAGCCAGATATGAGAAGCTGCCGGAGCAAAATACGCAAGAGAACATGAGAAAACTAAGAAATGAATATGTACAGTAATGCTACAAAAAAGTACCCTTTGAAAACAGTAAACATGCACAACCTGATGCAGTCCAGCAACTACACTAATACATAAAACATAACATCTTGACCACCGGGAAACCACAAAAAAATGTCTACGCGACGTTTGATATCATGAAGGAAAGTCACAATGCATTCACTTAATACACACATTTCGGAAAAGAAGTAGTAAAACTATATTTCTCTATTTGAAATGTTTATGTAACTATGCAAGTCAAAGTACCTGAATTTCATGTTCGTTGAACATATCGATCCATTCCTTTGGGATAAGTTGTTGAAAACCTCTCAAAAAATGTATACTTTGTCCACGAATCTGTGGTCAAAACAAAAGCAAATTATTTATAAAAAACATTACAATATTACATGACAAGCAAATGACTGAACTACATTAGTTTACCTGATAGTTTAATCGATGATTGGCAACAAGGTGGATAAACATAATAACATTCTGATTAGTAACACGCATCTCTCTCCCTCCAGGAAGCAGCTCTTCTTCTGATTGTTCGCCATATTCATTATTCACAACAACAAAGTACAACTCCAAATCTGAGACATCGCCTTGGTAATGCTGATCATAGTCAGGAAAAGAGATCAAAGCGCGGCAAAATGAACATCAGATGACAAAAAAAAACTTCATAAAGATAGTGGATCCCCATACGGGCTACAGCCTACAGCTATATATGCCATGCTACAAAGAAACAATACCCTGAGAATTTTGGATTGCAGCCTTACAGTTGAAGCGGAATTTTTTTTCTTGGGTCATATATTAACTCGGTAATTTGTATTTTATCTTAAATATCAAATTTATGATAGTTTCACATGCCACATTTGACAAAACTGAAACCAAAAGACAAACACTTCATCTGCTGTGCTTCAAAGCATCAGCTCAACTGCACACAACATTTGGAAAGATCTTAGCTTCTAAGCCTGTCAGTAACTATTTTCCTCTTCACACATTGATGTAAATAGGATCAAACCTTTAAAAACACAAGATGCCGATACAATTCTGGATCCAATGAAGGCAGATCATGCAAGAAGCTGGACCTGATTGGTGGCGAAAAGGAGATGTAGTGTTAAACTCATTAAAATAATTATAAACAGCATAATGGAATAGTAAATGTGACAATGATAATTAACAGATTTGTAGAAGAGCAAAATCACAAGTCATTCTAACATTATCCCTATACTCCTATAGTATACTCAATCATCCTCTCTTTAACTTGATTGTAGTGAACGTCAAAATACACAACACTGCAAGGGCCCAACCACATCCTCCTATATTTGAACTAGATTAACTAGAAGCAAATTTAATCCATTCATTGGCAAGTTCTGAACCAAATCTCGTAACAAATGAACCATAATCCAGGCCAATACAATCACAAGAAGTATTTTTATGCAACTTGCTTAAGGGAGGGAGAGGGAGAGATATACTTCTGTTTCAGCTTGCCCAAGAAGAAGGTAGCAAATGGCAAGTCAACAAGTATTCCCTCGTACATTGCCTGAAAGACAAGAATCAAGCACATGTCAGATGATACCCTCATGCCTGAAAGACAACAAGTATTCCCTCGTATCTTGGTAAATAGTTACAGAAAGATGCATAACTTATGTGGTTGCCTTGATAGAAAATAGGACTGAAAAAGTTAGAACAATAGTAAGGCTAATGTAGACTACATCACCAGCTTTCGCGCTGATGGACACAATTAGCATATATATGCCTTTTTTGTAGTCCACGGGCATGTGTACAAACTCCAAAGGCAACTTTCGTTCAAGTAAATAAAATTGTGGATGCAGACCAAACAGTTAACAGAACCCCAGAGAACATATGCTGCCAATAATACAATTGATCAACACGGGCAGATCACTCTAGGGCAGCGGTGAAGCATGTCACGGATTATTCAGAATGTGCAAGCCCAGATGTTGACTTCATGATACCAAGATCAGGCAATACTCACTATGTTCTTTCTATCAGTCTGAGTACTCGAATACGCGGCATATCACAGAACAATCATCTGATCTTAAACCTATTAGCAGCCAAATGCCAGCAATATTTTAGATCGCTGCTATCTACATTACAGCAACTTAGAGAAAACACCAACAGCTTTAAGCTCAATACACATTTCCATAAGAAAACACAGCATGCATCCAATATAGGACAAAAGTTCAGGAAATGTTAGGACAGTAGCATCAAAATACTTGCATGCCTTTGGAAAATCAAAAAATATGAGATACACAATTTTCTTAAAAAGGCTCTAACAGGTTGAACACTTGCTCAGAAATGGCAAAGAAAAGATATACGATCAAAGCACCTTCCCCAGGAGACTTCCAAGAAAATGGAAATACTGCAGATGTTGTTCGTGAACCAATCCCGATCCAGGGTTGGGGAACAGAAGATGATCGGCCGTTTCCTACAGAAGGGAAAACAAACAGGATACAAAATATGTGACGTACCGTAGATGGATAAGCAAAACACCGCCGTATAGTTTTTCTGCCAGTTTTTAGCTAGTGTATACCAAGCTAGCAGCACATTATCACAAAGTAATAAACATCACGTATACACACACATTAGTAAGATTGTGAGTCTATACCATAGCTGACAGACATTTTATTGGACCAACTATATATATTAAAAGAGCAGATACCTTGAATAAGCCATACTGCAGATCAAAAGCAGCACGGGTGATATTTTCCATGAAATCTTTGAAAATTCCGCCTCCATCAATTCCAGCTTCTTCCACGCCATGCTCATTAACAAATGATACTCGAATCTACAAGCATCAAGATTTGATTAAGAAGTCAAAAGATCGGCCTCCTGTATATTAGGAGAATATGTCTTAAATCAACAAGGAGTAAAATTGAAAGATATTGTCATCATACTGGTCCTTTAAGATCTTCTACAGAGAGCAAGCTTAGCTGATCAAAAGCATCTTCGAGAAGTCGACTTCTTCTTATTTTGAACCGGTGTCTTGTCAAGGCAGAATGGGACATCGTCGCTTGTTTAGAATTGGCCAATTGTGACTGTTTGAAAAAAATTAAGATATTATCATAAAAGATGCACCAGTATTATCCGATGTTACACAACAAATAAGTAATAACATACAGTAAATATTTTGACTCTGGTAGTAAAAGGCGCCAAAAAGGGAGCAAGCTTTATAATTTCCGAAGCTCGAGTGTTGCCAAGTATCGCCTAAAAAACATGTAGAGTATTTAAGAGATGTTCTTCCAAAATATGTATCAATAATTCAGCAGCACATAGGTCCACTACCTGAGAGACAAAATTTTCACTTGTTGCTTCTTGAGAATAGAAATCACTATCGGCTGTGAATGGGAGTCGGTTGTTCAAGTCTTGTAGCTGCAATTAGATACAAAATTTAGTTCACATAATATACTTTCTCCAAGGAAGAATAAATAAACTAGCAACCACTTCTAGCAAATAGTTAACAGAACAGTGTGATGTTAATCAGCTATAATGTTCATAAAATACAAATCAATTAACTTATACTCCCTCCGTTTTTTAATATAACATGTTTTAGCTTTTGTCCACATTCACATGCACACAAATGTATGTAGACACATTTTAGTTTATATGTTCACCTAAAACATCTTATATTAAAAAGCGGAGGGAGTACAATATAACACCATCGGGAAAATAAACTTCAAACGGTTGTCTTTGATGAACAAAACAATCTAGTTGCGTTCAATGAAGAAAAAACAATGTTCACACAGCAACAATCCTTGTAGCTCAAAAAGCATGGACTGTATACGCAAAAGGCTGCAATTTTAAACTCGGAAAGCAAGAACAAGTTCTTAAGCTTATACTAAGTTCCTAACCAACAATAATCATATGTGCTCTGCACAAAAGTACGCCAGAATGTACTGAGTAGTGAACTAAAGTATCACTGGTATGTTCTCTACACCTCAATATGAGCACTACGGTTCAAGGCACTATGACAGGAAGCAGACAATATACAGAAACTGAAAATCAAAATCACTATAAATATAAGAAACAATAACATGATATATCAAGGCAAAATATCGACCTGTATGAGTAATTCAGATAACCCAGTCCTAGCCCGGCCCTTGAGATTATCAATCGACATTTTCTTAAGGCCCAAAGGATTAGGCAATGATTTCTGAGTAGGAGAGGAGTGTGAAGGAATAATCCAAAGAAGTTGCCATAAAGCCTGCAGATTGAAGATGAACTCATATCAATGTAACACCAAACAAGAGTATGTCCCAGTAACAGCTCTGTGATAATAACACAGTGATGGTATTGTTTTGTGTATACCTGCTTTAAAATGAGAATCAGAGACTTCAAATCCTTAAGTGAAAGAGGTTTCTCTTGTTCATAGAATTCCTCATTATCAATGATCTTTAACATGTGCCTGGTACAGGGTAAAATAAAGCATCGATAACATGTGTTCTGAGAAAAGAGATGAGAATTGTCCGCGGACAACAAAAAACATAAAAAACCAAATTAAATAAGAATTAGCCATCAATAATTTGTGGCAATTTGAAATTGCTGTCTTACTTGTATATGGGACAGAATACGGACACTGGCAGTAGCCAACCAGGAGCATCTGCAGGCAAAGGAGAGATATGCTTGCCAAAATGTGGCCATCTTTGGTTCACATGGCATCGCTTTATAAAATTCCACAGTGCAGGAACAATTTCAGTACGGTAGGCCAGCTTTGTCATATCTAGAGGCAATGTGTTGAATATGACATGAAGAAAAGCACAAATGGACCCTACGGCTTCCACTTCAGCATCTGATGGTCCAGATAGATCAGAATAGTTTGTGCTTAATGTGCCTCTGAACACGGCATTCACCTGAAACAGTCTAGAGTCAAACAGGAGAAAGCAAAATATGGAGCCCAATAACCTTGATAGAGAATTAACTTATATACGGGTGTTCACGTACCAAATGTTCAAGTAATCTTGTATTTGAATCAAATGCTGCAGTTATCTGTTTTTGCAAATCAACATCAAGACCATCTTTAACATCAACGTCCATGGGCATGTCATCGTCATCATCTGCTCCTGTTCGTAGTTTAAGAAGAATACAGCTCACATAAGACTCCATCACAGAAAGAGAAAACGCAAAAGACCTTTGCACTTCATTTCATTGAAAAGGTAGAGTTTTGGTTACAGTCGTCCTAGGAGGCAAGTTAGAAGCAGAGAGTGAAACTAGTGCACGTCCCAAGTCCCTGGCAGGACTTCCCTAAGCCCTGTCGAACCGGCGCTAGCCTACAGGAAATTGGGATTTCGCATTGTAATTCTAGGCTTATAGCAATGTTGCACCCTCTCACCCTAGTAAAATGCTTCGGAAGTCATTAAGTGTCCTTAGTATGTCATTTAACAGGCTTATGCATAGTCATTTCAGCTTATGCCAAGCACCAAAAATGCTTTTTCCAGCATTTGTCAGCTAAACTGAATGTGCAGTTTGCAAGCATTCGTTGCTGTGACAAGGGCCTATACAGATGAATGACAACACATAATGTTAAATAGATACTACTCCTAGCAAGCTATATTGGCAGAAGACAGAAGCTTGTTACTGGCAAGTAACTTACTTTCAGCAGGCGACGTGATCGTTGGTAACGCGTCCAGCAATGACGTACAAACAGCAATGATGTCAGCTGCCTGGTTTGGAAAGAACACATACAAAAAAGATAACAAGTATTAAAGTGGCATCAATATTTTAAATAATCCAGAAAGGACATCGAACAGGAAATGAAAAGGAGAGCTATTTCCACAACGAAGAATACTACGTATATGATAACAATTCAACAATATAAATAATATATGCATAAGACATTTATTGCATGACCAAGATGATTTCAGAATTCATATATGAAGTCAACCATATAGCAATATATGCATACATGTTTAGCATCACAAGAAACAAAGAAACAAATTTTCTTGAGAACCGTTTGACATGAATAAATACACTATTTCTCTTTGTTGAGATCATATAACTCAAGAGAACCAACACCAATACAACAAATGACAGAAGAATATTGAACATGAGGATATATACAAGGAACAGAATACATCTTTGCTAAGGATCTGCAGCATTACATGATACAGCCTTAACTGGTTGTACGAAGGAAGCAGTTACTTAGAACCTACAAATACCTTGCCGCAATTTTTTGACATACACAATGCAGGGCATGACTATGGTATAAATAACAAACCCAAGAAGGACCATAATTAGCAGAGGATTTGTTGTGCAAAGAACTGCTATAGACCAAACAAATTTGGATACAAACTCAACCTTCTCAACTCAGCTCAAAAGCTGGACAGTGATAAATGTGCCAAAGCAAATGGTGGGGCCTAACCGCCCTGTCATTGAATAAGTAACTAACAATGCTCTTTTCTGAGAGCATAGGGACTTGCAATGAATACTTTTTAATACAGAAACCGGATTGATCTTTTTCCTGATCATAATATTTTCATGTATTTTCAGCCTTGTTCAATATTGCCAGATATCTAGTAGATAAAAATAATGACTTGGTAACTTGAAAGGTAGAAGTAGAACACCTACTCTATCAGAAGCGAACTTTGGTTCGGCCAAAATCCAGGTTGCAGCTTCAAGTACATTTGCAAGAACACATGCATATCCTGGATGATTAGCTGATATATCCTTTGGAAGAACATCAGCACGACTAGGCAAATAGCAAGCTATCTGGTGGATATAATATTTGCTGAGCCCATTAGCAGAGAAAACCTGAAGTAAATAAGCAGTAAAAACAGTCAAACATAGAACATTCCTCAAATAACCTCAAACAAATTGAATTATTAAATGTAGAAGAATATTATAATTATTAGGGATGTGTAAGTGGGATCCCACTTATACCGTATTTGTGCAGTTATATTTTACCCAGCCATGAGTTTGTTAATCAAACAAGAAATTGTGGAAACAGCTCACCTTCTTGAAGTGTGGCAAACGATGCCAGAGAAAAGGTGTGGACAGAAGTTGCGAGGAAAAACTCCATCTTGGATCAACAACTGGACAACAACATGGATGATCGCCAACATGTGAAGCAACAAGCATGAGAACTTGCTCCAGCGCAGACGTATTGTGGTGGTGCTCCAAATTTCTTGCATTTTGCTGAATAATGATCAGATCCATCAAAACATCACAAATCAAATCATTGAAGATTAACTATGGCCATAACGATTGATTCAATGATTCTTCCACAAACAAACTCAGAGCAAGGTCACTTCACTATACAATCCCGATGCTAATCAAAACCAAGTCAATAGTAGCTGCTATTGTTGAATCATCAATTTTTTTATGTTTGATACACAAAGAAGCAACTAAAATAAGAAGTAAACTTGTGATATTTGTATTCAAGAGTTGGTGCTATTGCCTTCAGAATCTTAGAATTAAGAGATGAGTATAGCCAAAGTGGTGAAGGAGAATATTATCTTAGTCTAGGTGGCATATCATGGGATTAACAACACCTGGTAGTCAGAAGTAATATAAAGATAGATGTGAGTGATAAAGAAGTCCAAAGTGTATGGTACTAATTAGATCATGAAAATAGCAGATTCAAGGAATTAAACTAATACAGGCATGTATCCTGAAGTGAAAGTATAATCATTTGTGGATACTACCTCCGGTCCGAATTAACTGTCGCAGAATGTGTACAGCGGTAGTACAAATTACTATAGCGCTGGCGACAGTTAATACGGATCAGAGGAGTAATATATTTGTTCAACGAGCCAACTAAAGTAGAGACACTGGCAACAAAAAATAAACAACCTTAGTATAGAAACAGAAAGAACATACCGGTACTGCAATAATAATCCCCCGAAATAAGCAATATATCCTTTTATGCTGAAGATACCCAACTACTTTGCAATTCCACGGTAGTTTAGGATTTAACAAACAAGCCACAGCTTCTAGTAATTGGACAACGGGCATTGCTGTGCTTTCCACTGACATCAAAAGTTGGTTACTCCAATCATACCTATCAAAACAAAATGAACAAGTCAAATGTAATGTCATTCATTCTATCATTGATCATGGAAATATAGCATCAGCTGGAGCATGCACATCAGTTACATAATTACAGCAAGAAAAAGAAGCAGGACATAAAATATCAATTGGAATGTAATATCAATAAAATAACTATATCCAATACAATTTTCATGTACTGATGACACACATCAAAACTTGAAATCACATTAAGATGTTGGACGTCCCCTAGTGAAATGATAACTGCATGTTTCATTCACAGAAGTTCACTAGGCACAAGCTGATCTTGAGCAGAAATCATAAGGACAGAGTCAAATTATATGTTCCATTAAGAATCGTCCTATTTTGACAGAAACTTAGTAATGCACAGAAATAAAACTTCAGAGGGTATTCAATCAACTTAGCATCAATAACTGTATTTTTGCATCATGTGATTAGCAAGAACAGGTTAGAAGAATATTCAGAATATCAGCTTTCAATAATTGAACTCACCTCTTCTGATGGACAGCATACACACAGATGAGTGCGAGTTTTTTTACCCTATGAATCACAAGAGGTTCCACTGAGGAGTAATCTACACCAGCAAAGAGACTAGCAACATCTCCTACAACCAAAAGGCAAATAATGAATATAGCCAATGTGATAGAAGTAGTGAAAATTAATATCATATGCACACAAGTAGAATACAAGTCAATACAAACACATTATACTACCTAAAAATGTCTAATAATGCCTAGGAAGTTCGCAATGAATCGATAATATCAAAGTTTACATAGAATTGACTTTCTTAGCACGGTTTGAAGTTCTTGGCATCAGTCGAATGTTACTCATAAAGCATAGTAACCAAGAGTAGGTGTTTGTGCCTATGGAAAACAGGCAATGCTAAATTGCTAATTAGGTCGGTGAACAGAGGCTCTAAATTGGGAATAAGATACCACTATGGCAGCGTCATACAAGGATGGAAATACACTAAACGGAATGAGATAAAAGCATATCTGATGAATATTATACAGAGGGAGGATATATATACCCCAGTAGCTCTAGGATCAAGCATAGCATACAGTGCAAAGAATAGCAGAACATTGGTAAACAGTAGGATGATTGATAAATACCATTTTTAACAAATTGAAGAAGTAAGTTGCAGACTTGAGAAAGTATAGCAATATCGTTGTCTTTACTTGCATTGAAGAAGAACAACAATTGACGAAGAAAGTCAGAACTAGCATCAAAGCAGTTCCTGATTGAGTACCAAGATAGTCAGAGAGAGAGAGAGAGAGACAAGAAAAGTATAAATTTAATTTTTAGTGTAATACTTACCTATCTACCCTCTGGCAGTGCTCCCCAAAAGTAGAACAGAACTTTTCTCGAACTTCCGAGCGTGCTAATTCGAATGCCTTCTTCCCTCTGAAGCATTTCTGCAGCTTATAATTAGTCAAATTCCATTTTGGGAACATGAAATATATGTGTCTAGGGACATACACGGGAAGCTCAAAGTAATACTGGACGCAACAGTTTGTCACAAGAAACAGGATGGTGGTTTAATAAAACGTTAGGTCATCTGTAATGCCATAAATCCATGAAGGCGAAACGACACGCATGAACTTTTCCCACGCACACCTCGTAACGCCCGACAAACCAAAAAGTGAGATTATTAAGCTTCTCAGCTCTCAACCCTCGTGATCCCAAGAGGAGCACACATGTATATCAGCCTCAAAAACCCGATTTGCCCCCATCACACTAGAGAACCCATAGGAATCACTATAGCTTCTCGACCAGCCTACAAAACCTGAATTCCCCAATGTCCTGCCGCATCATGCCAAAATGAATAAACATCTTACTCTAAACATACCATGCCGGATAGGTGTACATAGAGTAATTTATCCACCCAAACGACCTTAAAAACACAGGCACAGAATGACAGAACACCTATTGTGCAATCCTTCCACTAGAGCTATGCAAGCCAAAACTTCACACGATGCTGAAAATCCCACAGCGAAGTCCTCTGAGATGACACGAACTGAAACACCGATTGGGCGAAACGCTCAGAGTGTGGATCTCAGGAGTAATAAACTCTAAACACAGTGCAGCAGAACTCATAAACCCTCCTGGCTCCCTCGATACTAGCGTCCGCCAACGGAACAGCGCATCGCAACCCCATGAGCGCACCTCACGATCAACCGAACACCCGCAGGACGATGTTCAAAACATTCATACATACCTGGATCTTGGTGGCGGATGAGTTCTGTAGGCGCAGCGCGAATCGGCGTCGGCGCTCCTCGCGCGTCTGCTCGAGCAGCACCTGGCGGTCGCGCTCCTTGTTGCTCCGGCCGCCCATGTCCACCCGCTTCCGCGAGGTCGGGTCGCCGGAGAAGAACATCCTGCCGGCCCGCCCGCCTGCTCAACACCACGAGAAGAAGAAGGAGAAATCAGGGGAAAATCCCGCAGAAAATCGGGCAGAATTCGGGGAGGCGAGGCCGATTGGGGCGTACCGGAACGGGGCTCGAGTCGATCGGGGGGCTAGGGTTTGCGGGGAGGCGGAGGGGATGCGGCGACCGACTTCCGAAGCTGCGAGTCGAGAGGGGAAAGAGGAGGCGAGATGGGCCTGGGAGGAGAAGAGAATGGCTCTGGGTGGGTGGTATTCTTGTCTGACGGTTTTGCCCTCGCGATCGATTCCCAGTGCAAACACGCGGCCACCGGCGGGAGAGCTGGGCCCTCTCCTTCCGCTTGCCGCTCCGGCGGCAGGAGGGAGGGGACCCCGTTTTTTGCATGGTACTTAGGGTTAGCAGTTCTCTGCCATGGCGCGCCGTTGGGGTGGTGGGAGCGGCGCCCGGGCAAATAAATCTGCCTCAACTCTTCTCCCACACCGGCGTTGTCCTTCATGGCAGCGTCTCGGAGTTGGTGGCACTGTGTGCTTGCCGATCTTTCAGATCGGTGCCTTTAGGGTTCATGGATGGTGTCGGCGAGGCGGCGGCGACGACTCCATCAGATGGTTTTTTCCTCCTGCTCTGTCCCCGTTGCTGCGGCGTTGTCTCCGGCGCCAAGGTGGAGCATAGAGGATTCGTCCAGGAGTACGTGCAGACGGTGGTCTGCACTGGTGACAGCTGGAAGATGGTGCACCTTGTGGTGGGTTCGTGGTTGAAGGCTGACGGTTCTGGTTCCCTACTCCGACATCATCGTGCGTGGGTGCCAGTGCTGAAGTTCGATGGCGTGTCCGGGGACATGCTGCCCCGGTCTGAGTATTTCAACGGTAATGGTTTGTCCTATGGCAAACTACATTGGAGGTCCGAAAAGCTGATGATCAGCGATGGAGCCGCGTCGAGCTCGGGTGAAGAGGTGATCTGTCTATTTTTTCCTTGGTGGCTGCTACGGTGGTGCCGAAGAAGATGGATAGGCGTTGGTTTGTCACATAGGTTTATCCTATCTTTCCAGATCCTGTAAGATCGGTGTATACGTACTTTGTATCTCGTCTTTTATTTATCAATGAGAATCGTATTACCATGCAAAAAAAAAAGTGACGTGGGCCTGATGATGTGGAGGAGCTCCCGCCCGTCCTGTCAGAAACATTTTGTACATGTAGCACAGCAGTATTCAGGGATCATCTAGCCTAATTTAGCCGGTTGGGTGTTGTATGATTTTGGGTCCTGTCTCCCGTATAAACTGGACCAATCTTTTTCTAATTAATGAATTTAGCAGTGATCCTGCTAACATTCAAAAAAAAATTAACCCCTATGCATCCACGGACACGTGTCCACAGACAGGGCTCAACAGCCTCTCAAATATCTGTGTTTGCAGCCGTCGTATCGACGTAGATCATCATCGAACAACAAAATGCAACCAAAATAGATCAGATCATCGGACGACGTATAATTACATTAAAACCTAACAAGTTCTTCTTTCGAGCGATACGTTTAATTATTTGAACATAAATTAACTGCCTTCACTTTGAGCACACTAAGAATTTTTCCTTTGACAAAGAAAGGCTGCATTCTGCCTTTGTCCTCTCTTATCCTACATTCTCATGGTACATGTCAATAAGACTCAAGATACCATAAGGTGCTTTTTGTTAGCACTAGAGGGTCAACAACACCGATGCAAACTAAGTTATTGTGCATTCGTCCGTCCTAGTCTAGGTACAAATCGCAACAATCTAAGAAATAGTTTGCTATAGAGACAATAGCAAAATGTTATCTTAGGCGTACAACAGCTCCGTGGATTTTGTTCCGTAGGCAATAAAATGATTGAGTGCACGGTGTTGATTTGAATCAACCTTTGGAAGACGTTTAAGTGAAATGTTCATGCAACTATGGTTGGAGCTAGTTCAACCTCATTATAGTTAGTGCTATGTTGATTTTGTTCTTTTGACACTAAACACATGATCTTGTAAAAAATGCATTGTTATGATTCCTTTTCTTTTTACAGACACCATTACTGTGACATAGTATTTGCATAAGGAGAATGAAATTTAGAGAAGACTGAAGAAGACAAAGTTAATAATAAACTATATGACCAAAAATGAATTAAAGATGCCATAATGTGCTTATTGTTAGCATTGATGGGTCACCAAACACCAATCCATCTCTAACTAGGTAGAAAATGCAACAATTTCAGCAATAGTTACTGTAGACACAATAGCAAAAGTGTTATCTTAGTACAACAGCTCCATTAGTAGCGAATTATGTGCCCTATGCAATATAAGGACGGGATGGATAGTGTTGATTTTAAATCAACCTCTGGAAGATTTTTTAGTGTAATGCTCATGCATCTTTGGTTGGAGCTAGTTCAACTTCCTTACATATGTTGATTTTGTCCTTTTGACATGACTAAATACATGATCGTGTAGAAATACTTATTTTCTTTTTTCAGTCACCATTGCTGTGATATATATATTTGCATAAGGAATAATAAAAATTACTCCGTATATGAACAAAAAATGAATGTGGCTGCTGGGATTCGAGCCCAGGTCTCCACGGCCACAACGTGGAATTCTCACCACTAAACTACAGCCACTTTGTTGAAAGCTGCAACAATCTTAGTTTATTTATCATTGATTGCCTCGCCCAAGTTGTGCGTCACAAAACCCTACACAGTACAGTCGGTGCAAGGAAAAGCCTCTAAAGCCACATGGGTAAGCGTTAGCAGAGTGCTTATCATTCACCATCAGCAACACCATTCCACTGGGACAAAGAAGCAGACTAAGGCATGGCCTAGTGGTGGGGAGGGGCTGATGCCTTCCCACCCACCCGAGTTCAAGTCCTCATGCTTGCAATTTCGGTGATGTTGCACCCTCCTCTATCAAAAAATCATGTGGTTCTCCCACGTTGAAATCATTATTTTTTACTGGGACAAAGAAGCGGAACTCACCAATCACCATCAGCAACTAACATGTACAGTACTATTTTTTTTCCTTTTTCTTTGCTCAATTGTTTTACAGGATGTTCTTACAAGGAATTTGTTATAAATAGACTCAGAACACCTAAACAGCATACAATGCTGTCATATTGTTGCCGACAATCACAAGATCGAGAATCACCCTGTTTCAGAATTCCGCGGAGACATTATGGAGGGACTTGCTTAGACACACAAGACACACAAACCACAAGAACTATTTACTCCGCTTATGACATAGCCTGGATGCTGGATCGAATCTCACATAATCTTATAATCCCGGTGAGCATGTTCACTATGATCTGAGAAACGACGGAGAAAAGAATGGGTGTTGAAGAGATATGCTACCCACAGCAGCCAATCTCTCCTTCCTCCACATCGACATCCATGGAGGGCGATATGCTGTCCTCCATTTCATGCTCGACCTCTTCCTCAAGATCTTTCTTCATGAAAAGACCAAGCCTCTCCAGCGGGCTCCCCAGGCCAGGTGGAAGATCCATCCCATCGACAAAGTCCACAATTATTTTGCCAGGGGGGTTAAGCTCCCACTTTTTGCTCATGTTTTCCAGGTCCTTTAGGAAGTCACTGTTGTCAATATCGACAGTCTTCTTCATCTACACAAAAAGAAAAGAGATTGTAACAGCCACTGTGTAACATCAAGCTTAGAAACTAGCTGGTCAGAAGATGACAAGCAGTCAGTACCATGTGTAGTGCCAGGCGTGCTGCCTTTCTTTCCCGCTCCCTCTTTATTCTCATTTCTTCATCCAACCTGAACTGTGCAGCGGCTTCAGCCGCCTTCACCTGGGCCTCAATCCTTTCTTTCTCTGTGGGAGAGAAAAATATTGGAGAAAGACGCCATGTAAGGACAGCATTCACAGCAATGGCATAACTCAATGTCAACGCGACACTAAAGTGACCTGGAGTTTCCATCTCAATTTTCAAGAAAGGAATTTAAGCTACCCATAATCGAAATATAATGATCCTAGTATTCACAACCACATACTCTCTCCGTTTTTCAAAATAACGTGTATATTTTTAATCGAAAGTCAACATCAAATAAATTTGACCAATCATATAGACAAAAATATGAATATTTAGAATATGAAATCAATATCAATAGACTCGTCATAAAATATAATTTCATAGTATGTTCATTAAATATTGTAAATGTTCTATATTTTTCTATAAGATTGGTCAAAATTACACTACGTTGACTTCTGACTAACAATATATGCCTTATTTAAAGGAACTGAGGTAGTATAATTTTTTTAGCGTATTCTACAGAACGAGCAGGAAAAAGCTCACGGAACCGGCTAATCCATCTCCTTAACAGATCAACAAACAACAGGGACTCTTCAAATAACTAATATTCCCAGATGTTATAACTTCTTCCTTCTTTGATCGCTGACAAGAAACAGGTCGTCTTTTCATAGAAGTTACAAACTG
The DNA here is from genome assembly GCA_947311845.1 of Poa pratensis. NCBI lineage: Eukaryota > Viridiplantae > Streptophyta > Magnoliopsida > Poales > Poaceae > Poa > Poa pratensis. The sequence continues at coordinate 15,516,550 of CAMZMU010000113.1, forward strand.
GCTGCCTAACTGACTGAGACACAAGTGTGCAGCTAACTGCTTATTAATGCTAATGCATAGCTTTCTTTCATTTATTAACGTGTCTATGTCTTCATCTTGTTACCGACATCAGATAAGTAACAAAAACCAAGTTAAACCCTTCCTGATTTGGTTGGCACACAGATGTTTTTAATCAATAGCAAATTACTTTCAGAAAAAAAAGGAGAATCAACAACCCATTTTTAGAAGCAAACAAGGTTTATGGCATATAACTTATTTCCATCACACGCAAAGGACAGTTCCTAGCCAGTTCCCAACTGTAACCAATCAATTCAAAATTAGCTCAAATACTAATCCCTCCTTCCCATATTAATTGACGCTAAGACGGATGTATCTAGACATATTTTAGTTCTAGATATATCCATTTTAGTGTCAATTAATATGGGATGGAGGGAATAAGTTACAACCTACCATCTACCATGTCAGTATGGAAGATAATACTGAACACTTGCCTCCTAACACTTGTCCAAAATTCACCAGACCGATTTTGAACAACGGATCAAAGCTTGAGAATTCAGATAAGTGTACTGAGTAGCTTATTTTGGGTATGAAAGAGCTCAGTGCACATACATGATACTTAGCCAACTCACAATACTGGTAGATAACAAAACATACCCAGCCTATACATAATAGCCTATTAGAAGCTCAGGGAAGCTCAGTGCACATACGAGATACTTAGCGAACTCACAATACTAGCAGACAAAAAACATACCCAGCCTATACATAAGCTCAGGGCTAATTATTACCTTCTTGCTGCCTTTTTTCCATCCTCTCCTTTTCTATCTGTAATTTTGCGGGGTCTATTTTCTGCCCCTAGGAGATCAAACCAGCATGTCAGCTAGAGCTGCCTGAGTGCAGCGAAAGACTTGCCTACTGCAAATGAATAGCATAATTGCAATGTACACATTTAGCATGCGCTCTAGAAACATTACATGGTCCAGAAGTGCCTTCTGCTGTGCCTTCACGATTGTTCCAGCAAAACGTCTCTTTAGCATTGCTGCACGAAGGGCTTTGGTTGGTGACAAAGGTTCATCATGTATATAGCTTCCATCTCCTAAAATTCACATCACAAATGCAGTACATTAGCACCAAATAATATGGCAACAAGATTTTTCTAAGTTCCTAACTGTTACGTTATCACTACAAGGAATTAAACAACAACCACATGAAACAAACATATACTAAAAAGAGAACAAGCCGAACGAACCTTGCCCATATGAAGCAAGAGGCGAAGTTGAAGTATCGCTGCAAGACTGAGATTCATTTCCTACGACAGCAAATATGTGCATTAGCGAAGATAGAAGCGTTGAATAAAATTATGTGGAATTCCAGAACATACCAATCGACTGAGAGCTGCGCTCAGTTGACTGCACCTTTGTTATTTTAGCGCTCTCCTAAAGATAGAATACATGGCTTAGGAGGGGCAACTGGAATTTGGTTCATTAATGTGCTATAAGACCAAGATAGAAATGCATCAAATAAAAATAACTCATTGCCAAAACCTTGGTGCAAGGGATAGAATGATTTAAAGAGCCAACTCTGCTAGCAGCTGCTTGAAAAGGTTTATCTGAATTGAAAAATAAAAAATAAAACATCAATAATCATGGCAAAAGAGTGTTATGAAGAGAAGTCTGTGGCACATAGTGAAAAGAAGTCACACCACTAACACCACTGGACAAGGTCTGCCCCGAGCCCCGCACAGAAAACTTAATTTTTACCTGGGCACAGAAATATAACAATAAATAGAAATTAGATTTCTGCTAGAAGGACAAAAATAACACATCATCAAATGATTGAAGGTCTCATGTGATTTTACTTTGGAGGATATTGCATCTGTCAATGTCTTCTTTGCAAGTGAATTGGAGCATGAGACCAGGCCTCTAGAAACCACTGGCTTTGAATTGACAGCAGTACGAGCCTTAATTACCTTCATCTGCAGCTGCTCTGACGCCAGATTTCTGTCTCTCCATTTTCTTTCATATAATTTCCATTCTGAATCGAACATTATATTCAGTTGTTCAGCTACTGAGTGAACCTGATTTCCGGGAGGATTATACTTCATTGCATTTGAAAATGTTAGCCTCACATCCGCTGCAAACTCATCCGTGCCAACATAGCTCTTGTTCGTGAGTTTCTTCTTAACAGTGCCTAAGTCCATTGGATTACGGATAACATCAAAGTAATCAGGAATACCAAATAGGACTGGGTCAACTGGTTGATGAAAAAGCCAACCACCTGGGTGATCCATGAGCTTCCCCAGAACATTTCTACACACCCTTGTCTTGCTAGGGTTCATGCTTTTAGCCTTGTTGTTAGAGGATGGCCGATGTTCACATGAAGAAACTGACGTCACCCTAGATTTTTGAGGCGGTTTACCTCCTTCAACCTCTGAATCTGTACCAGAATCTTCTGACCCACTGCTTATATAAACTGACCTCCTCTTCTTACAGGCTTGTGTGGTCATTGTGTCTGCTTACAATTCTTATTTTCTGGTCTCGACAAATGACCAATAACTTCAGACTTGGTGATACCCTCTTTGATAGGCACACATGACACAGCAAATCTTCTCAGTCAAGGCTGGAAACATAATATTCAGTCAGAAGCAAGTTGCTTAACATGACCAGATGAATAAGTAGGTCAGCCAAAAAAAATAGACAACGATCATGCACTGTCCATTTAATAAGAGTTGATTATTTAACTGAACAAAACTTATGGCGGTATTGATCAAATAAAATCTATGAAATAGACAATTATTATTTAACTGCTCATCTGGAAAGAGGAAAGTAAGAAGTCAGAACGAGAAAGAGAAAATGGGTGTAGGAAACACGAGTTACTGCCTCCGTAATCTGCTCTGGCCAAAACAAAACAGTAAATGAATACAGTAAATGTAACATGCAAGTAAGAATACTTGACATATATGTGCCTTTTTACCCAAAAAAAGGCAAATAGGATATGTGTCAAGTATTCTTACTTGCATGCTATGTTCAAACAACTAGTTTTATTTTCAAGCTAACTAGCATAATGCACTTGCGTTGTTATGAAGGCGGTAAAAAAAATATGTTGGGCCACCAGCTTGCAAGATCGTTAAAAGACGTTGGTGTCATACAACCGCAGCTTGGTTCGAGCAATAAATAGGGCGAACAGATGATGAGTTATAGGCATCAAGGAGCTAGAGCAACTGAAGCAACCATGAAAGGGCCATTGTAAGATTCGAAGCGAGACAACATTTAAAATTTTGAAACGCAGAAAGATGGGCACAAGGGACGGGGAACACGGTCATGTAGGAGGACGAGATCTTTGTTGCATTCGAGTAATAAGTATTGTACACTCCTTTAGGGTACGATACAAAACTGTGGGAGTTGGTTCGGAGAAGAAATCTGAAATCTAGAGATGTGTTAGTTCGAATCTAGATCAAACATTTTTTATTTGTCGGTTTGCTTATTTTACAAATAGCGTTTATTCATTTGCGGCTTTTGCAAGGTTGTTGGTCTCACATGGAGTAATTGTGGAGGAAGAGGAATGGACTCACACCCACTCCAAACTTTATAAGTACTCCCTCCGTCCCAGTTCTTCAGGCTCAATTTGCAAATCTATTGGCCCAAGGTGGTAGCTGATTGGGGCTAAAATCTTGCATGCATTGGTGGGGAGAGGCAACCAGCCACTAATTGAGAGGGAATTAAATGTAATTGTGCCTAGGAGGTGGGGGGGTTTGGGACTAATTGTTCTTGGGATTTTTGTGCCCAGAAAACTGGGACGGGGGGAGTAGGAAAGATGTTATGAGCAGGAAAGCATCAAATATTCCAAGCAATAAAATTCGCACACAACTTTCCCAAAGAAGGCAACTCCTTATTCAGTTTCAGCATATTTCCTTTTTAGCCATTCTGTTCCCAAGGGGCATGTACAGACCAAGTTTACCGCATGTCAGACAGGGATTGCACAAGGCAATGTAAATATAATCAGAAGTTAATAAAAATGCCCAGGCCCCAAAGTATCCTTGTTTTGCGAGCAAGGTATGGCAACTGTTTTTTCTAAACTAACAAAACAATTGGTAATGTCAAAAAAAAAAATGGTACTGATTCAATGTTTCAAATTCATTTGCACAAACATCACTTTAGTACAACCAAATAACCATCATAATAGCTATGTACCCACAAAATTTTAAATCACCTATCTATACTGGTAATTAATTCTGAAGTTACTCAAATCAATCTTTAATAATGCGTATAACAACGTTTAAAAATTATGAACTTTAGCTCCTGTGTCAGACATAACAAACCGGAAAAGGAACAAAGGCATGTGTTTGGCAAGCTTTAAACAAAATTGTAAGAAAAATATTTTACATCATTTCAGCATAAATTTCAGTCCTACATGAAAATCAAAACAAATAGAAACTAGATGAAGTAGCAAATACAATAATACAACTAAATAATGTTGGGTCGAAACAATACAACAACAGACAAGACATGTGAACAAAGGACCTAAATAGCAAGATAGCCAGCGCATATGCCATGTGCCTCGTACAAGGGTTGCAACTTGTAAGCCTGTAATCATGCTTGTTGGTATCAAAGAAATTGGGTAGCATCTTGTTTCTGTTGGCGGTATCAGACGTATAATTCATCTATGTAGTACAAGAAAAACAGAAAAAATGTGGCGCAAGCGTGCCGAGCATGGTCTTGTTGCGCGACCAGCTGCGCGCCGTCCGATTTGCTATGATGGTGACGTCTCTATAGCCGTGTGTGCTGATGTCAGGTCTGCCTCCGCGTGGGTTGCGCCGTATAATAGCCCTAATAAAACCTCCTTAAACGGACTATCCAATAAAATTACGGCAGGGTAGACGCCCGATTGTCCCCAACTCCCCATGCGAAACATGACACCATATAGAAGACACGGTCCTGTGGCGCGAGCAGCTGCACATCGTCCGATTCGCTATGATGGTGACGTCTATATAGCCGTGTGCGCTGCTGTCAGATGAACGTGGCCGCCCCCGAGTGGGATGCGCCTTATGACAGCCCTAATAAAACCACCAAAAACGGGTTATCCAATAGAATTATGGCAGGGTAGACGCCCAACTGTCCCCATGCGAAGCGTGCTAACGTAAAGAAGATAGTCCTGTGGGGCAACCGGCCGCGCCCCGTCCGATTCGCTATGAAATGGTTGCGCCTATTTAGCGGAGTGTGCTGATGTCAAGTGAACGTGGCGACGGCAGCGTGGGGGGGCCGTATGAATGTATGATAGCCCTAATAAAACCACCTTAAACGGATTATCCAATAATTATGCCAGGGTAGACGCCCAATTTGTCTGTGCCGACGTAAAGAAGACACGGTTCCATAACCTAACCCTAAAAGATCCGATTTTGGCAGGATAGACGCCAGGTTATCTCAATCCCCAATCAGGGAGCGACCCGGTCGGTTCGAAGCCTTAGAATCATATAGATCAGACCCCTAATAAGCGGAGAGTGGGAGAGATTCAAAGAAGAACCAACCTGAGGGGCGCGGCGCGGAGGGCGGGAGCCCCTGGGATTGAAGGCCCCTCCGAATCCTTGGCCCCACGGAGTAGAGGCCGGCTCCGCGGCTTCCACGGGCACGCCGGCGGCGCGGAGGGTGGGAGACGTGTGCGCGCCCGCGAGACGCGGTTGCTTCTTGCTCTTCCGGCGTGGGGCGGCGGTGGAGGGGAATTGGACGTCCAGCTAGGGTTTCGGCCCGGAGGAAGAGAGGACGGGGATGGTGCTCGGCGGGGACGGGGAGGAGGCCGCCGGCCCGGGGGCTAGGGTTCGGGCGGTGGCCCGGGGTGAGGAGGGAGGGATGGGGAGCGAGGGCGACGGAGCTGGGAGGGGAAAGGGAAGCCGGAGGGAGGTGTGCGCGTGGCAATAATGGTTTGACGGATTTGCCCCTGGCTCCAATCGCAGTGTGAGTGCACGCCGATAGGAAAGGTGCGTTGGGAGTTGGGAGCCGTTAGCTTTGCCGTGGCGGGCTGAAACGCTAGGATCGAAGGATTTTCGATGGAGTAGCTCTCGTTCAGTTCCTCATGCTGGAGATTTGTTTTTTTCAGCGACATCGTTCAGTTTTTATTTTTTAACTAGAAACAAAAAAAAAAATAATTTTAAAATTCGAATATTTTTTAAAACTTAACGTTTTAAAAATCTGAACTTTCAAAACTGAAGATTTTCAAATCTGAAATATTTTTAAAAACTAGACATTTTTTCAAATCCATGAACATTTTTCTAAACGTCATGATTTTTTTTCAAGCCCTTTTTGTTGGGTACATGGTGCCATATGGTCTGCTCCCACACCACATTCAAATCACATCGAATACGTCCGCGACCAGGAGGAGGGCACCGCCGCCCGCCAGCCATAATGCTGACTGAGACATCTGGCGGCAATGGTTTGCAACGTCGGCCCCAGTCTAGTCGTCCCTCGTGCGAGGATAGGTCAGAGATCGCCTTATGGGCGTCGCGGAGCTGTCCCTTTTGGATCTCCCTGGGTGCAAGTAACACAGACGTTGTGATGTAGACGACGCACTCGAATAGCCGTACTTGGTCGACGTCATATCACGATGTGTGCAGATGTCGAGTTCCTTGACCGGCCTCTCGTGCAACTCAGGGACCAAATTCACGGCCGCGGCGGGCAGTGCCCAACGGCGGCACGTATGACCGTGTGGTCCCACCAGAACGACATGAGCGAGCCACAAAAGAAGGATGATGGGGGAATGGGGATACGATTAGCTCCATCTCTTTTTTACGAAGCGAGGACCATCACATGAATTATATGAAAAGTGGGGGTTTTCTACAAAATAGCATTACCAGCGAGCGGCATGCTAGGTGTGGAGCCAAACTTACCATAGACCAAAAGATAAATTTTCATCCAGACTCTTGTTTTATTTTGCAAAATTACAGACCTGACTGCCGATTTAGGCTGTGGAGATAGCCAAATATCCAATTCAAACTATAGAAAGTTAAGAGCCATGGAGGCGGACTCTAGAATCGAGAGGTTTTACCCTTCGTAGAACTAAAACTGAGTACATGAGGTGCATTTTCAGTACTACTAGGCACGAGGTGGAAGAGGTTAGCCTTGATGGGCAGGTGGTACTGAATAAGACATCTTCCGATGTTTGGGTTCTATGTTGTAGAAGGATGGTGATATCGATGAAGATATGAGCTGTCGAATCAAATCTGGTTGCATGAAATGGCACCAAGATTATGGCGTCCTCTGTGACAGGAGAGTGCCATAATAAAAGTTTAAAGGCAAGTTCTATAGGATGGTGATCTGACATGTAATGTTGTATGGCGCAGAATATTGATCAACCAAGAGGCAACATATCCAAAAGTTGCGTGTAGAAGAGATGTGCATATTGAGATGGATATGTGCCCACACATGAAAGGACCAGGTCTAGAATGATGATATACGTGACAAAGTTAGGTTAGCACCGATTAAATAGAAGCTTGTCCAACATCGTCTAAAATGATTTGGGTATATACAATGCAGGCCTCCAGAAGAGAGGACGGATAAAGCGTGTTGACAATGTTAATAGGGGTCATGGTAGACCAAACTTGACATGGGAGAGTCCGTTGAGAGTGACCTGAATAATTGGAATATCAAAAAAAAACTTGTCATGGATAGGGATGCGTGGAAGTTAGCTATCCACATGCCATAATAATGACTTGGATTCTGAAATCGTATGGATTTTAACTTTAGCCTACCCAAATTACTTGGGAATTTACTTGGGAATGAAAGGCTTTGTTGCTTTTATGCAAATTACTTGGGAATGAAAGGGTGCAGACCCGGGCGCTCTAGCATGGCAGCTGATTGTGCAGATTCGGAATTATCTTATGTTTTTACACGAGATACAAGTTTAAATGCCACCCCGCCCCACTTTGCAAGTTTATGGGGAAAATTTATGTGGTACTTGCACATCCACGACAAGTTTGTGGGTTTAGCATGTATATCTAACTCATTTTATCAAGATAATTCAGTACTAGACTTACGGTTGTTGTGCTTATAACATCAGCAGAATTTTCAGCTTTTGCCAGCTTTCCAGTGGAAAAAGCACCCCAAACGAACCAAACGGGGGTGCTTTGGATGTGGGCTTTGCCAAAGCCAACGACAGCCTGTTTGGCAACGTTGGGGAAAGGGAGTGGGAGTTTAGAGGAGGGAGTTTGTTAGAGGATTAACATAGGGAATTTCATAATTAGTCTCAATCCCACGTTTGGGATGTCATGGGAATTACCGATGGGAATTTGGGTAGCTATTTTCCGTTACTGGGCTAACATGTCCATCCGTAATTTCTCCCTCACACCTCCATCGATGATTTCTCATGTCCTTCGCCACTCCAACATCCCCTGCAACCATGCTCGTCATGTCAGGCAGGTGCATGTCATATTCACCAGATGTACCACGTCGTCTCCGTCGCTGAATGGGAAGTTTTGGCATAGGAGCATTTTTCGACGAGGGTCATAAATCGATTTACTTTCGGCCAATGCTTTTGGCCGCGATCAATGCACAAAGCTAGCTCACTCTGATCTACTCCCTCCGTTCTAAATTAGACCATTTCCATTTGTCCAAAAATGGATGTATCTAAACTTGTAACATGTCTAGATACATCCACTTTTGGACAAATATAAGTCATCTAATTTGGAACGGAGCGCTAGGTACGAGGACGCCCGATCTGTTTGGCTAGCTCTCAATACACGCACGCGGCCGCGATTCTCCGATCTCTTGTAGTGGCCGGACTTGACAGACGCATCTGACGGCAGGAGACTCGAACCTTCTACTACATGGCATCTGGGAAGAGCACGCCGATGCATCGCACGGACGAGCCAGCTCCATTCAGACTAGTCACAATGGGGAGTATCATATACTAGTATCATGCATATGATACTAGTCTATGTTACTAACTCCATAATGGGCTGTAACATATATGTGGTATCATATTACACTGCATTTATTAGGTTGTAGACTCATTTTGCATTGGAATCCGTTATGTTACCACTATCACATCTCTCATCATTGATTGCAGTGACACGTCAGCTTTTTGCCAACATGGCATGCATGATACCACCGATGATACCTCATTGTGGCTAGTCTCATGGGGGAATTTTATTTTTTGCCATGCTTTACTTAGGTAGTATCCGATTTACCCTCCTTTACTTTGCCCTCACTTTTTTGCCAATCTTTACTTTGTAACTATACTATTTGCCCTTTTGAATTGTTTTATTTCCTCTAGATGATATAGGAGCAAACCGGAGGACGATTCTAACCCTGCCTGCATCCGAGCAAATCGAAACCAAATGTCTCATCATTCCCCTCCTACGCGAAGAACACTAGCCCGCCCAGAGCGTTGCCGCTTGTGCCGCCGCTCGCCGCTGCTGCAGCTTGTCTTGCGCCTCTGCAACTCCCTGAAAGCACGACCCAACTGCTCGTCCGTTCGCTGCCCCTCGCCTCCCTGCCGACAGGCCAGCATCCCTTGAACGGCTCGTCCGTGCGAGTGATGCATGTAAAATGCATACATGAACTTTGCATTATATTACTTATATTTCAATCATATTTGCATCATATAAGGGTTATATCATTGTTTTATATTGATTTTGGGAATATTTCATTGTTTCCCTATTTTTTTAGAATTAACCCTGCACAGGCAGAAAACCCTATTTTCTATATTTTGATGTTTCAGGTACCAAACGACGTCCAAATGACCTAATAATTTACGAGCATCAGTTTTTGGATGGAACGAAGAGTGGGAGCGAAGGAAGCGAACAAATGGAGGCCCGAGGGCCAGAAGAGGGTGGCCCACACGGCCAAGGAATCTGGCAGCGTGGGACCCACCATCTGGGCCCTCGTGGCTCCGTTGCCGTCGATCTTTTTCCCGAGCCTCCGTCTTGACCTAAAAACGACTATAAAAATAGTCCCCGACGCCCTTCGGAAAGGAGCGTCGCAGAAACACAGAAACCACGAAACAGAGACCTGGAGTTGCAGATTGGAGGGGGAAAACTCCGGCTGGGCGCTGCCGGTGTGGTCTCCATCTCCTCCAACGACTTCTCCACCGTCTCCATGATGAAGAGGGAGTAGTCCACCCCTGTACTATGGGTTTGTGGAAGTAACTTATGTATCTCTCCTCTCTTGAGCTTCACTAATTAGTACCGTATGAGCTGCTGAACATGATTACGGTCATCTATGTAATACCTTTGTGGTAGATCTTTATATGAGTTAATATATGTTTTAGATTGCAATAGTTTTGTTTCAGTTATGAAAGTAGATGCATATTATGTACCCCGTTCTTGTTTACTTGTTTTGATCAAGCATGTATATGAGAGCGTGTGAGGGGGAACGTGTGCATTAGTTGGAGTAACGGGGGGTGGCTAGTGCGGTGAACGTGAGAGAAAGTTCCGCGATCTACTTGGGTTTTTACCTTACTTTGTTGCCTCACTAGGGATAAAGAAAAATACCTTGCTACCGGAGATGTGGGTGTGACCATTGCCACTACTCCATGACTAGATCTAGCATGTTCTTATTTTAACTTCATGTCATGATACTTAATGCTATGCTCTGATTTATCTTAATTACTAGGATGTTATGATTTAGTTCGCATCTTGGTGGAGTATAAGAGAGATTAATAAACAAAAGATCTCTATGTTAGGACGTGATGCCCATATAATTAGTAACTTGTCATGAAACCTTTTTGTTGCAATCTCATATGTCAATTCTAGTGTTCCATTGTCTACCACTTTATTAAAGAGAGAGTGCATTTGTAAAACCATGAACCCCGGTCCATTTTTAATCATAAGAAACACCTTTCCAACAACTTTTATCCACTTTACATTTTCTGCCATTTAAAAATCCGAAAATACAAAAACACTTTTATATCTTGCATTCACAATACAAAACCCAAAAATATCATCCATCATTGTTTCCACCATCCTTGCATATTTATTTATCATCATTGCATATTTATTTACTGTTTTGCATTCATTTTATTTTGATATAATTCTCACACCTTGTGCTTGACAACCACTTGGTGAGGTTGAGGGCCAAAACAATTTACTTTGTTTTGTGGGTTTTCAAGAGAAGGATAAGAAGATAAATCTTTCACTACTGATTCACCGAGAGTTCGATATTAAACCCTCGAGTCACCCCTCGTGGGGAAAACCGTCTTTCCTATACTATACACTCTGCACTTGGAGTCACAACCCAACCCATATTCTTTTGACGCAGGTAACTACGTCAGCGAGCTTGCCCCTGTACGCCTGCTCCGGACCGCGTCAAGGACCAGCACCTCCTCAGCTGGAGCGTTGAGATGAGGCTCCTGACGGCTGTGCACGCGCGGTGGGCGGGTGATAACCCCCAAGAGTAGGGGATCACTGTAGCACCTCTCAATGTGGAAGTAAGGTATCGATCCGTAGGAGGAAGAAGGAAAAGTTATCTATTCCCTACAACTAGAGTGTCACAAGTTTTAGTTGATTATGCACTAAACAAGTTTAAAGAACAAGATGGTTGATTTAATGGATGGAAGTTTAATGTAACAAAAAAAGAATGTAAAAGTGTCCCAATCCTCTTCAATGCAAGAGGACAAGACAAAGGTTTTCTCTTATCGGAACAATGGACATGGGTTCATGGGTTCACTCAATCCTCTCTCCATCTATGGTGATTATCATGTTATAGATAAAAAAGTACACACAATTGTCATGCTTTAATGGTAAACTTCTATGACGGCTACATGTCCTAAAGCACATAGTTGAAAGAAAATAATCATTTGTGTTACTAGGTCACCCTCGTAAGGCTAGCGTGGTTTGTTGTCACTCCCACATCATACTTCTTCCTTTTTACCCCCAGATAAAGGATGTTGGGCTGTATTGTGTCACTCAATACATATGTCGTTGTCACATCGGCCATCCCGTACCTACATACATATACTTCATAGTGGACAATATTCTAAACACTAGTGCAATGATTCATATTTCGTGTGCATGACCACATCTCTCTCATCTATCTACACTTGGTGGTGTCAATCACCTCATGACATGGATAAACAAGGCATTATGCATAAATCGAACCATCACATGCATCATAGAATATCTCCAAAGTATGACAAGTCATAAAAGATCCAACACAACGTAAATGCATAACAAATATCACCTCATACCACAATATGCACCATAGGAATTACATAGATAGATCCATACTTATGCAAGGCACATCATATAGACTTCAACAATGATCATACATAGAGAGATTAGATCAAGTTACCACCACAAACCCAAAGTCTAGGGGGTGGACTACTCTCCCTTCATCATGGTGATGATGGTGGAGATGTTGGAGAAGATGGAGACCACCCCGGCAGCGCCCCGCCGGAGCCTTCCCCCTCCAATCTGCAGCTCAGGTCTTCTGTTTTGTGGTTTTGTGTTTCTGCGGCGCTCTCTTCCGAAAGCCATCATCGGAGGCTCGAGGCCCAAGTTAGGGGGCCCCACGCGGCCAAGGAATCTGGCCGTGTGGGCCCACCTCTTTCGGCCCTCGGGTCTCCGTTTGTTCGCTTCCTTCGCTCCTACTCTTCGTTCCTTCCAAAAACTGACGCCCGTGAAATATTAGGTCATTTGGACGTCGTTTGGGTCCCTGAAACATAAAAATATAGAAAATAGGGTTTTCTGCCAGTGCAGGGTTAATTCCAGAAAAATAGGGAAACTGTGAAATATTCCCAAAATCAATATAAAACAATGATATAACCCTTATATGATGCAAATATGATTGAAATATAAGTAATATAATGCAAAGTTCATGTATGGATTTTACATGCATCAGCGGGGACGGCGTTGTCGGTGCCGACGAGGAGGATGGCGGCGTGACGGAGCGCATGATAGCGGGGCAGGCCATGGGCATCCGGTCGCTGGTGAGCACACGGACGCCGACAATGTACCTCGACTTCACGGTGCGCCCTCACGCCGCGGCGTCGGCGCGGCAGCCGGTGCCGACGTCGTGGAACGCGTTCGTCGGACGAGCCGGCGTTCGGCTCCGAGAAGCCAGTGAGTGGTGCTGCTCGGGCAGGGCGGCGATGACGTGGAGGTGTGGAACTGGTCGGACTGGCCACTCTGATTTCTACTCATCGTCGGCGAGCCCGTGGCACAGCTTGGCACATTCATCATCATGAACACCGAGGAGTAGATCGACGCCACCGAGGGTGCCGACGAGGAGAATGACTAGGAGGTGAGCGGCTGGGCTAATTTGGGGGAGGCGACGACAATGGTGGCGCCTAATGACGTGAAACACACGTTCGTTGGGAACCCCAAGAGGAAGGTATGATGTAGTTAGCAGCAAGTTTTCCCTCAGAAAGAAACCAAGGTTATCGAACCAGTAGGAGCAGCAACTCTTCAGAAGGTTGTCAACGGCGCCAGAAAAATAGCTGTCAAAGGGAGTCTGGACTGTTGACGTGGAATCTGCACACAACACAATCAAACTACTTTGCCCCAACGAAACAGTGAGGTTGTCAATCTCACTGGCTTGCTAAAAACAAAGGATTAAACGTATGGTGTGGAAAATGAGTATTAAATTGCGGAGAATGAAAAAGGAACAGTTTGCAGTTTGTGGTTGTTTAATCAGTTTAAAAGAATGGACCGGGGTCCACAGTTCACTAGTGGTGTCTCTCCATAAAAGATAACTAACATGTTGGGTGAACAAATTACAGCTGGGCAATTGACGAATAGTGAGCGCATGACAATGCATATACATGACATGTTGACTACTATGATATTTAATTGGGCATTACGACATAATACATAGACCGTTATCCAACAGCATCTATGACTAATAATCCACCGCCGGGTTGTCATCCGAGTCCCCCGTTGGTATTAAGTTGCAAGCAACGGATAATTGCATTAAGTAAAGTGCGTAATGTAAACAAACACATATGCCCGTGGACATAGCATCGTTAGGTTATCCCTAGTGGCAACAGCACATCCACAACCTTAGAACTTTCTGTCACTGTCCCAGGTTAAACGGAGACATGAACCCACTATCTAGCATAAATACTCTCTCTTGGAGTTACAAGCATCTACTTGGCCAAAGTATCTACGAGTAACGGAAAGCATGCAAGATCTTAAATAACATATAAGATAGACTGATAATCAACTTGACATAATATTCAATATTCATCGGATCCCAGCAAACACAACATGTAGCATTACAATAATATGATCTTGATCATGTAGGGCAGCTCACAAGATCTAAATATGATGGCACAAAGTGGAGAGACAACCATCTAGCTACTGCTATGGACCCGTAGTCCAAGGATGAACTACTCACGCATCACTCCGGAGGCAGGCATGGCGATGTAGAAGCCTCCGGTGACGATTCCCCTCTCCGGCAGGGTGCCGGGAAGAGGTTCTGAACCCTCCCGAGCTAGGGTTGACGACGGCGGCGTCTCTAGATCTTTTCGTGGATTTTTGCTCAGGTACCTAGGGTTTTCGCGTCGGGGGGAATAAATAGGCGAAAGGGCGGCGGCTGCGGACCCCCGAGGGGCCCACACCACCCTAGGGCGCGGCAGAAGGGGGCCGCGCCCTAGGTGCGTGTGGCCTCCTGGTGGCCCTCCTCTGCTGCTCCTTCTCTCCGTCAGGTCTGCTCTGGAAAAATAAGGACCCCCGTGTAGTTTCGTCCAATTCCGAGAATATTTGCAGACTAGCTTTTCTGGAATACAAAAACAGCAGAAAACAGGAACTGTCACTTCGGCATCTTGTTAATAGGTTAGTCCCAAAAAATGTATAAAAGTGATATAAAGTAGATGCAAAACATGTAGCAATTGGTATAAAACAAGCATGGAACATCAAAAATTATAGATACGTTTGAGACGTATCAGCATCCCCAAGCTTAGTTCCTACTCGTCCTCGAGTAGGTAAACGATAAAAACAAAATAATTTTTGAGGTGACATGCTACCATCATAATCTTGATCATATAATATTGCAAGGCACATGTAAATGAATGAAGTGATCCAAGTCAATGGTCTATAATTTGCTATCAAATAGATAATGAGTAAACAATGAATCACACAAGCTAAATGTTTTCATGAATTGTACTTTCGAGACAAGCATCAAACAGTTTTGCATAAGTGTTAACTCATAAAGCAATAGTTTCTAATAAAAGATATTTAATCAACACAAAGGAAGAATTAAGTTTCAGCATTTGCTTCAACTTTCAACATATTTATCTCATGGATATTGTCAACACAAAGTAGTATAACAAGTCCAATACATTGCATATAACGCATGTTGTAACAAAGTTGACACTAGCGTTTGCTTGTGGAAGACAGAAAGAATAGGAAAACTGACTCAACATAAAAGTAAAAGAAAGGCCCTTCGTAGAGGGAATCAGAGATTAAATCATGTGCTAGAGCTTTTAGGTTTTTGAAAGCATATAGAGATTGCATAAAATATTTGATACTCCTCCCAACCTTGCTAACACAAGCCATGGCTAACCGAATCCTCGGGTGCCTTCCATCAATCACATACCATGGAGGAGTATCTATTTTTGAGAAGGGTTTGTTAATTGTCAACGAATGGTAGCGGGTGAGAACAGTATTCTACCTGTCGAACAGACTTTTAAGAGCGGCTCCCATGAAGGACGTTATTTCTACCAGCAAGGCAGATCATCCCTCTTTCTCTTTGGTTTACACACATTCAGGTATTTCACTGTTTGTCATTGCTTACTGATGAATCAGGGCAAAAGTGTGAAGAGAATTAATTGGTTAAAGTTGTAATTAATTGGGACTGGGCACCCCATTGCCAGCTCTTTTTGCAAGTTATTGGATAAGCGGATGTATATGCCACTAGTCCAGGTGTAAAAGTCCATTCAACAAATAGAATAAAGAATAACCACACTAATTCCTCATGAGCTAGTAAACATTGACACAAAAGGGAATAATAACATTTTGAATAATTTAAAGGTAGCACGTGAAAAATTTACTTGGAGTGGCAAGGAAATACCACATATAGGTAGTTATGGTGGACACAAATGGCATGGATTTTGGCTCAAGGATTTGGATGCACGAGAAGCATTCCCTCTCAGTACAGAGTTTAGGCTAGCAAGGTTATGTAAGCAAACAAGAATATCAACCCGTACACCAAGTTTTATATGACAAACATATTGCAAACGTTATAAGACTTCATACCGTCTTCCTTGTTAACCAAACCCGTTTATTGGAAAATATCTAGACCTTAGAGATACCACCGATGCAAACCAAATTTTCAACAAGCTTTACGGTAGTTCATCACTAATAGGCTTAACTCATGTGATGCACAATTTAATCATGATCTACTTGTTAACTCAAAACAATTGACAAGCATCAAGTTATCCATTTTAGTGATCTACAAGATTAAGCAAGTTTTTCCTTATACCAATTACCACATGCAACATTTTCTGAACCAACCAATCACCAATCAATTTATTTCATCAACTCTCCAAACAAATATAAGTGAAGTGCTAGCGCTAAGTTGACGAGGGAATATCTCCCCGGCAACAGCACCAGAAACTATGCTTGTACGTCACACGTCAGTTGGGAACCCCAAGAGGAAGGTATGATGAGTGCAGCAGCAAGTTTTCCCTCAGTATAAACCAAGGTTTATCGAACCAGTAGGAAAACGAGGTTGTTTCGAAGGTGTTGGTGAAGGAGTGTAGTGCGGCGCAACACCAGGGATTCCGGTGCCAACGTGGAACCTGCACAACACAATCAAATTACTTTGCCCCAACTTAACAGTGAGGTTGTCAATCTCACCGGCTTGCTGAAAACAAAGGGTTAAACGTATCGTATGGAAGATGATGTTTGTTTGCATAAAACAGTAGAGAACAATGATTGCAGTAGATTGTATTTCAGATGTCAAAGAATGGACCGAGGTCCACAGTTCACTAGTGGTGTCTCTCCAATAAGATAACTAACATGCTGGGTAAACAAATTACAGCTGGGCAATTGACAATTGATAAGTGCATATAACATGCATGTGTGAGTGTGGTGTCTACTATGAGATTCATTTGGGCATTACGACAAAGTACATAGACCGCTATCCAGCATGCATCTATGCCTAAATAGTCCACCTTCCGGTTAACATCCGTACCCCTTCCAGTATTAAGTTGCAAGCAACAGACAATTGCATTAAGTAATGTGCGTAATGTAAACAATACATTCATCCTTGAATAAAGCATTGCTGTTTTACCCCTAGTGGCAACAACACATCTACAACCTTAGAACTTGCTGTCACTATCCCAGGTTAAATAGAGGTTGAACCCAACTATCATGCATAAATACCCCCTCTTGGAGTCACAAGTATTCACTTGGCCAAGGCTTCAACAAGTAACGGAGAGCATGCAAGATCACAAATGACATAGACATGATAATAATATTCAGCTCCACATAGGTATCAATATAAGTCAGATCCCAGCAAACACAACATGTAGCATTACAATAAGATGATCTTGATCATGATAGGCAGCTCACAAGATCTAAACATGATGGCACAAGTGGAGAAGACAACCATCTAGCTACTGCTATGGACCCATAGTCCAAGGATGAACTACGCACGCATCACTCCGGAGGCGGGCATGGCGATGTAGAGCCCTCCGGTGATGATTCCCTCTCCGGCAGGGTGCCGGGAAGAGCTTCAGAACCCCCGAGTTAGGGTTGACGACGGCGGCGGCAGCGAATATGTTCTGGATGAAAGGCTCGGTGTTTTAGGGTTTTCACGTCTCGGGGAATAAATAGGCGAAGGGGCGATGTCGGCGGACCCCCGAGGGGCCCAAACCACAGGCTGGCGGGCGGTGGGACTGCGCCGCCAGGTGGTTTGGCCACCTCGTGGCTCTTCGTCTCTCCTTCGGACTCCGTGTACGTGTGGAAAAATAGGGACTTGGCCTTTTGTTTCGTGCAATTCCGAGAATTTTCCAGAAGTAACTTTCTGAAACCAAAAACAGCAGAAAACAGGGAACTGGCACTGTGGCATCTTGTTAATAGGTTAGTCCCAGAAAATGCATAAAAGTGATATGAAGTGTATATAAAACATGTAGCAAATGGTATAATATAAGCATGGAACAGCAGAAATTATGGATACGTTGGAGACGTATCAAGCATCCCCAAGCTTAGTTCTACTCGTCCTCGAGTAGGTAAAACGATAACAACAAATAATTTCTGAGGAGACATGCTTTCACACAATCTTGATCAATATATTGCAAGGCTCATGTCATGAATGAAGTGACTCAAAGCAATGATCTATAGTTTGCTAACAAATAGATAAAGAGTAAACAATGAATCATATAAGCAAAAACTTTTCATGAATAGTACTTTCAAGACAAGCATCAAAAAGTTTTGCATAAGAGGTAACTCATAAAGCAATAGATTCAAAGTAAAAGGCATTGAAGCAACACAAAGGATGATTAAGTTTCAGCATTGCTTTCAACTTGTAACATGTATATCTCATGGATAGTTGTCAACATAAAGCAATATAACAAGTGCAATAAGTAAACATGTAAGAATCAATGCACACAAAGTTGACACAAGTGTTTGCTTCTAAGATAGAAAGGAGTAGGTAAACTGACTCAACATAAAGTAAAAGATAGGCCCTTCGCAGAGGGAAGCAGGGATTAAATCATGTGCTAGAGCTTTTTAAGTTTTCGAAAGCATATAGAGAGCACAAAATAAGTATTTGAGAGGTGTTTGTTGTTGTCAACGAATGGTAGTGGGCACTCTAACCCCCTTGTCAACCAGACTTTCAAGAGCGGCTCCCATGAAGGACGTTATCTCTACCAGCAAGGTAGATCATCCCTCTTCTCTTTTGTTTACACATGTATTTTAGTTTCTTTATAGATGACACTCCTCCCAACCTTTTGCTTACACAAGCCATGGCTAACCGAATCCTCGGGTGCCTTCCAACATTCACATACCATGGAGGAGTGTCTATTTGCAAATTAAGTTGCTTACTGATAAATCAGGGCAAAACATGTGAAGAGAATTATTAATGAAAGTTGTAATTAATTGGGGCTGGGCACCCCGTTGCCAGCTCTTTTTGCAAATTATTGGATAAGCGGATGTATATGCCACTAGTCCATTGGTGAAAGTCTGTCAGAAGTAAATGACAAGATTGAAAGATAAAACACCACATACTTCCTCATGAGCTATAAAACATTGACACAAATAAGGAGTAATAAAGTTTTGAATAGTTTAAAGGTAGCACATGAAATATTTACTTGGAATGGCAGGAAATACCACATAGTAGGTAGGTATGGTGGACACAAATGGCATGGGTTTTGGCTCAAGTTTTGGATGCACGAGAAGCATTCCCTCTCAGTACAGAGTTTAGGCTAGCAAGGTTGTTTGAAGCAAACACAAGTATAAACCGGTACAGCAAGAATCACATAAAAACATATTGCAAGTATTATAAGACTCTACACTGTCTTCCTTGTTGCTCAAACATTTTACCAGAAAATATCTAGACCTTAGAGAGAACAAATATGCATCCGTCTTCTACGGTAGTTCTCCACTACTAGGCTTTAACTACATGATGCAAGAGCTTAAACATGATCTACTTGAGAGCTCAAAACAATTGCAAAGTCAAATCGAAACAAGACAATGATCTACAAGAATGCATATGTCTTTTCCAATACCAACTACTACATGTAGCATTTTCTTTCTTCCAAACAAACACCAATCAATTTATTTAAACATAAACTCTCCAAATGATAATATAATGCAGCAAGAGAGTATTTATAAACAAGTGCTAACAGCTCGAAGAGATGCATGAAAAACAGGAGCTAAAAGCACTGCAGTAGCTAGTTAAGAATACTCAACAAATATAAGTGAAGAACATGAGTATTCACATGAAAAAGCGGAGCGTGTCTCTCTCCCACACAAGGATTGCTAGGATCCGAATTTATTCAAACAAAAACAAAAATAAAAACACACAGACGCTCCAAGTAAAGCGCATAAGATGTGAAAGAATTAAAATATAGTTTCACTAGAGATGACCTGATAAGTTTTTGTGATGAAGAAGGG